>AYEL01061082.1:0-90543 GCA_000484575.1 Olivierus martensii | reverse complement strand
ATTAAAGGCGGTGGTGCCTTTAATCGGGCCCGTTTATGACAAGATTACAGGAATTAGTTTTCCGGTCACTACGGTCCGAAGTTAGAAGTAAGTGGAGAAATTTATTAGTCGTGTGAAAATAGTTTATTTCGGCGCTCTGTCACTTCTTTTTGTGGTGTGATTCGGTGGCCCCGAATTGTTCCTACCGTTTATAGGAGACAGCTACGCGTAAATCGAGGCTATTCGGAGCAGTCGGTGAGAAAAAAATGTCGGAGAAAAGGAGGATAGAATCCTACCTACATAGGGGTTTTAATCCGATGGGGACCGAGGATTTTTATCTAATTTGGTTTGTTTTTTTGAATAATTTTTAACAAAAGGTCTGTATCTAAATGTCCAGTGTTAGGTAGACCACCACCACGGTGGGAGCGCCACCTTATTTCCCGACCGAAAGAAAAGCAGACCGCGGTAAAAGACCGAGCCGAAAATCGATTAACGACAAACGAATTTTTTACTAGGTAAACCCGGGTGTAGGCCGAGGCCGATACGGTCAGAAAATCAAACAATAAAAATAGTATATAGAAAATTGAGAGTCGAATTTACGAAAAACGTAGATAGTGAAAGTTTGGCCAACCTATTACGGCTAAGCCAGATCAAATTTTACGGTAAGGTCCGAGTGGAAGAACGGGGAGTGTGGATGGAAGAGCCGGGATTCTACCGCAGTTTTGGCTCCGTAAATTGTATACCGAATGGGATTCTGGCTAGAAAACGTAATGGTTCTTTTAAAACCTATTACCGTTAGCTTTAAGTTTTCCCGAACGAATGAAGGAAGAAGGGCGGTTCCCACCCGATCCGTTTCTATAGCCGATTCGAAAAGTCAAAAATATTTGGAATCGGATAGCGGTCACCCCTAAGAAACTTCCGCTGTATTAAAAGACGCGGCTAATTATTGAGCTTAACGCTTCGGCGGCGCTAAAATATATTATGGTTTTACCCCATACCGTCCATGGAATAACTTCCCGGATGGGACATTTTTATACGTTAATCTAGTCGATATAACGGACATTAATAAACTTGGACGATTATCGTGGAAACTAGCTTTCTTCGACGTGGATCGGGCAGATTTGGAAACTGTCTATCGTCATCCAATATTTTCGCTATTTCGTTTTAAAGTTAAACCGTAACTATATAACAGCTATCCCGATTAGTTGGGCTGGGATTATTTAAGAAACGCCGTACGCCAGCGCTACCAGTTGGGTCCGACTCTGGAATGGGGCGCGGCGCCCAGCCACCCTAATACGTAATCCCGTCACTCACCGTTAGGCGCGGTTTCCACTGTACGATTTCGTCCAGCACGACGCCGTCTAGTAGCTTCCGATTTCGGACAGCGAAACGTTTACGCGCTCGCATAGGCCGTATAACGAATCCGTAACTTCTAAAACGTCGTGTCGAAGTAGCCAATAACGAATGTTGTAAAAATAAACCAATCAAATACGTCGATAGAAAAAGTTTATTTCAAGATGGAGAAAGAGGTTGTTTTATCTATTTCGTAGTAATGTAAAATTTAGTATAATGTTTAATTTAACACTTTTGGAAGGAAGATATTGTACAATCATATAGATATAGATATAGATATTGTATATTTCCACCATGCATATAGTGATGAGTAGTGGTGGATAATACACGCTTTGTTATTCTGAATTTAATATTTTATAAAGCGAGAATGAACACGTACACAAAACCAATTCGATTAGCTGTACTGTATTCTGTTCACGAACCAACCATCTTAAGTTGGTCCGTCATTCTATCCTAAGTATTATTTTTTAATATTTTGTCGTGATATTCTGTTCTGGATTTGTCGTAAAGACAAACGTTTTCACCAACCAAATTTATAAGTATTTCGTCGTTTACCGCCATGTTTTTCAAACCTCTCGTTTACCACAAAGTAGTTTCTTATTGGCTATCGAATCGGTGACGTCAATCCGTAAGGATCCGTATCCAGCAGAAAGTAGGATAGAGGTCTAGTGGATCCGTTCCGTGATTTCGCTGTCCGTAAACGGGCCGTGGCTAGGATACCGGCTATACGGATCCGTTTTGCTGGACGAAATCGTACAGTAGAAACCGCGCCTTACGCAATTATCAGCGGAAATAAACCGACGTCCGCTTATTTGGTTGGTAATAAAATCGTTGGGCCGATCCAAACTCTTAACAAATGGATAAGAAAAGAAAATTTCCTGTTAAATAATGTGGTCGGAGAAAGGAAGAAAACGTTAATATTTATCCATGACGGTTAGTGGTTAACCAGAATCCGGATTATTAACAACCGCCAGCAAAAGATGGCGTTTTCATTTTACAGATCCACCGTTAGCGTGTCCCGTACGGAAAGTCACTAGCGTATCTATTCTTTATCTCTTTACTTCCGACTAATTATCGCTTCTTTGGGATCCATTCTTCTTCCGCTACTACAGCCGCCCATCTTCGTCCGAATTTCTACCGATCCACGGCCGTTGACGGTTCCGTCTCCGGTCAAATATTTCTGCCCGGTGGTAACCGGCTAACCGTGGCGTCTGGGTCCGATGGTACTCCCGTCCGGGTTGATGGCCAAGAATATTTGACCGGAACCCCCACCGACTTATCTGGAACTGCGCTGATAGTCTGAATATCCTTCTCCGTTCGATCGACTGTCGTTTCGAGTCGCTCGGGACGGTCTGTCAATTTCCGCCCTACCTTTGGGAAACGCGTCCAACCTATTTAGACACAATTAAGTTTAAAAAAGCGTAATTTTATTTCTTTTATTTATAAATTAAAATACAAAATTACAAAAAAAAAAACATTTTTATTACCAAAAATGCCGTCTGGGGCGGATCGCTCCTCCGCCCACCCCTAGCTAAGTTATCGCGCCATTTTCGGGCTTTTATTTTTTAAAAGTTTTAAGTTACGAATAACGGAAAACCCGCCTGAAATTCTGAAAAAGATGTTTATAAATTAATTAGTACTATTTACCCCGCAGCTTATCTACATAAATCAGTGGTTCTCAACCTTTTTTCGGTTGAGGAACACATTTCAATATTTTAAAATTTGGGGCACTCCTAAATATCTTAAATAATAATTTACATTTAACAACCAATTTTTATTAACAGATTATTGTATTTAGTCTTATTTATTACCTTCGGATTACAGGCGTAGTCATACGTGGGATCGTAAAATCTATGGGAATCATTAAATTATACCGCCATCCGCCGATTTTCTATACATACATGTACAAATAATCATTAAATGGCACCTCTTATTAAGTTATAGTGCCACCTGCGGATTTTGTGATTTTAGAGAAACTATAATTTTAATTTAATTTTTATTCCTTAATTTTTAAATTATGGATAACGACAAAAAGTTTTGGCTGTCTCAGAAATTCCAGGGTTAGATTTTTCTAACGATACACTATTTATAGGACTCGGTATAGTGGTTCACTGGCAAAGGGATCATCCAGCCAACCACGTTTCGCTATTAATATATACGATTCATACAATTACATACATACAATCCATTCTTAATTTTTCGCGGCACGCCGTCAAAGATTTGGCGGCACACTAGTGTGCCACGGCACAGTGGTTGAGAACCACTGACATAAATATATACCGAGTGAAATTAATAAAACGATTCGAATCCATTCGAAAATATTTCGCCAATTTTCTTCGTCTTCTACTATATGAAGGTACGGAGTCTAACATTCTCCTTGGAATTTTCTTGTCATTAATCTCGGACTTTCTTCTTTTTGCCCTTTTTCGTTTCTTAATACTTTCCTTCTCGGCCGGAAGCGTATCCATATTTTCTAAATCTTAGGACGAAAAATGTAATGTCATTTTGTATGGCGTACCAGCCACTACCTCCAACCTGGAGACCGGTTTCGGACTTATTGGTCAACTATACGTGAACACGTAGTAAAACCGTCGGACCCAGAGCGGTGCTGGAGAGTGTGCGCCTTAGTGGTAAATCCGTCGGATCCGACCTTCGTGGCTAAACGTGGGCCCATCTAGCGGCCCTTCCAGTCCTTCTCTTTATAAATTTATCCGAAAATCGTCGTATTCTATTATACTGGCTCGATTTTTCTCCTCGCACCGATTCGCCCCGTTTATTGGTCGGACGATATTTAAAAGGGTCTTTCCCGTTTCATTTTCCATGCAAACACCGAGTATCGACCAAATAAAACCGACCCCTGAATTTCGAGTACCGAAGAAATGATTCGACTTAAAATGAATTCTAAGCTAATTTTCCTTCATGTTTTTCCTTGACTGGAAAAAGATGATAGGTCAATCTGGTTTGAAAATCCGACATTCCATCGAATACGCCGTATCTCCCTACGCTGTACAGACACGGTTGGGAAACAGATCGAAACAACTTCTCGGGGGATGTTAAAACTGTATTTCCAACCAAACGTAGAAATCGATTTTTTCCTCCCAAACAACCAAATACTTCGTCAGTCTACTGATGTAATATGTAGTAAAATTCATAGCCTAAGCCAACCGTAAATTATTTCTTCTCGAATTTTACAGTATTGGACTGCGTCCGTCTTAAATCCTACTTCCGTACCATTTAAATGGCATTAGCCGGGTGGGTGTATTATAACCATTTTGTCGACAAAAAATTCACTCTTTTCTAATAGCCGAACGAATAATAATATATACAGATTATCGGTTATCATAAATCTATTATTAACTCATTATTATTGTATACAGAATAGTTAAAGTCCTAATTTGTCACTCGAATGGTAAAGTTACCCTCGTCTGATATCTCGGTTATAGTTTACTCGCCGAAATGAGAGATTATCTAATTTACATATTATTACGGGGAAAGAAATTTCATCGGTACTTAGGTACAGTAGAGCGTCGATTATCCGAATTATTGGGACCGAGGGTAGTTCGGATAAACTATTTTTTCGGATAATCGATCTGATAGAAAATAAGAAAAAACACAATGTAAAAAATACAAAACAAATTTCAAAACACATACTGTATGTTTTATTGTTTACGTAAGTTATTCCGTCTCGTTTTCAAATTATTTGTATTATTATTATTATTATATTAAATATATTAATTAGATATATACAGGGTGATGCGAATCTTCGTCGTAATATTTTGTATGTTAAAAGGGGACCTCGAAACCAGTCGAAAATATCTAATGAACGTATGGTCTAAATGACACCGTTTTCCAGGTTATAACCCTTTAAAGCTAGCCAATCACCATCGAGTATACAAAGCGTCACGATGCGTCGCGCTGCCAAGACGCGTCGCATCGCGCCGATTTCCTACTGACTTCTAAGTTAGTAAGACGGCGAGCGACGCCATGCGATATTTAGTAGCAACGCGACGCGTCGTGACGCTTTGTAAAGTAGATGGTGATTGGCTAGCTTTAATGGGTAGCTTTAGCTTTAACTCGAAAACGGTGCCAATTAGACCCTATGTTCATTAGACATTTTCGACTTGTTTCGAGGTCCCCTATCGGCGCACAAAATATTACGACCAAGATTTTCTTCATCCTGTATACAGTAGTTTTGTCGATTATTTCCGCATACATCCAACCCCATAACTGAAGTTTACATTCTCCCACTCTACAATGTGTAGGGTGGGAGTATTGGCGGAGATCTGTTGCGTATCACAATTGAAAATTACGTTCGGATAAGAGACTTTTCGGTTAATCGACGTTGGGATAATCGACGTTCTACTGTATATATAAATATAAAAATGTCAACGCTGCCCTATATCTTCGCATCTCCATTCTTTTTACCGCCCTTCCCCTTCCGGCGCTATCTTAAATATAATTTAAAGCAGCCATTCTCAACCCGCGGCCCGCGGGCCGCGTGTGGCCCGGCGAGCTTATACGTACTGCCTGGAACGCACAGTCATGAATTTAATGAAAGCGCGGAATTCTTCTTCCACATGCAAAAAAAAAAATAAAAATTCTGATAGTGAAAAAATTTTTTAAACTGGAAAAATTAGAATTTACCTAATTTGCTAGGACCTTTCTAATGCGCTCATAAATTTTTTCACGTTATACCAATCCGACTGCTGATATAGCGTGTTGCGGCACGCTTAATGTAACAAACAAATGTATGTGGCCCGGGGGAAAAAAGATTGAGATCCGCTGATTTAAAGTCTAGTCGGGAAGTGGACTGCGCTTTCACTCTGGACCGTCGGGATTCAATTTTCGGATGACACGTCTTGACAGTTTTTCGAAACAGTTATATCGTCTCCTCCACTCGACTGCTACCCCACTAAATGTTCGCGCGGCCAGCCATGGGAACTAAAATGCCTCACCGCTTAATACTCACTGGGTGGAAAGTGGATATTTACGGTTATTATTACGAAACTTATTAATGGGTAATATCACCGACTGATTAACCTAGCGGGTCCGAAGGTCGGTAAAAGTCGGCCAGATTGGCCGCGTGGAAACGCTTCGGCTTTCCATTCGGGAGGACCCGGGTTCGAGTTCCGGTCTCACCCCTCGAAACCCGAATTTATCAGGGGTCCGGGTTCAGCCCGTCGATCCCCTTCCTCCATCATCCGATTGACCCCTCCGGGTTGGGCAGCCGGTGAAAGGCTCGTTTCGCCCCGCCACTTAGTATTCTCCCAGAATGGAAACAGGCGTCATCTGATGACAATAACAGGACGGTAAAACGAAAAGTCGGTACTTGTGAAATTAGAATGAAATCTGAGAATCGAAGCGAGATTCGGGTAGACAGCCAGAACCACTGATCCGCGCTTGCCCTAATCTTAATATCTTATGTTTCGTTATACACCGTTTTCTATCTTTATCGAAAGCTAAACGGCCAATTGAAGCAGACTACATCGGCCTCGAGATGGCGGCCGATCGACGTAATCGGCTACAGCGCTGCGGTGTCGAAACGAGCTTTGACACCGCAGCGCCGTAGCCGATTACCACGGGCTCTGTAGCGCCTCTATGGGCGGAGATCAACCCGATCAACGATCGATGGCCGATCACGCCATCGATCGTTCGGTGATAATATTCCTCTCGAAAACCAAATGTTCTAAAGAATTAAAAGTTAAGACGAGTTAATTTGAATTACGTTTCCGAAAGGTGGCATTAACGGCGTCTATTTTTCCATCTAATAACGTTTCGGACGTAGAGACTACCGTCCCAGACAATAATTAATAAGTTAGTCGTATATTTTTGGTTAAATATTCGGTCGAAAAGTTGGCCGCGTCTTTCCTCGGAATAACGTCGATAGCTAGGTACTGGTTACAGCGATTTTTCCCCACATTACCGCCGACAAAGTCGTCCGAGGAAGAATCGGCCGAGTTAGTGGGACCCGACCCTTTCGAGGGCCACCTTTCCTCCCCGATTTAATGGGGAAGAGGCACTAGGGGCATTTTGTATCTCGGACGGCGCGGGAGACGTTACCTCCCGCGGTCGACGGTCGGATCAGGCCGGGGAGGGAGCCAGTCGCGATTAGAAAAGGTCGATAACCGTAGCCGACTACTAGCGGGCGGGGTAGGCCGTACCGACTAAATTTAGAAGGTGGGTCCCTCTCCCCGCCAACGAAAAAAGTTTATTTCCCAAGTAGTAGTACCGATTTAAAGCCAATAGTGGTACGAGAGTTAAGAGAAAGAAAGGAAAAATAGGATAGATTCCACCTCCCGATATTCCCTCGACGGTACGAGTTAGGACGAAAGACGGTGGAGGAAAACGGTAGTGGATGTACGAGGAACGACAGCTGCGCACGTCTGTACTGACGTCATAGACAAACTATACACAGCTGGCCAACATTTGCCAGGCAGTCGCGTCTATGTTCGGCGCCGGTTGGCATCCGAAATAATAATTGGACCGTCGACGGGCCGGGCCACCCATCTCCAGCCTCCCCTATATAAAGAGCCCGGAAAGGATACCCATTCCGGCCCGGAAAAGTCTGCGGACGGGTAAGAATTTTCCCTTTTCTACGGGCGGTGGAGGGGGAGGCGACGGTGGCGGATGGGAATACACCGTCTCCCGCCTCCTCCGCCTAATGGAGGGGGAGGCGACGGTGGCGGATGGGAATACACCGTCTCCCGCCTCCTCCGCCTAAGTCTTCCGGCCAGAAGGAGGGTGGAGACCAGACGTCCGTTCCCTCCGTGCCTTCCGGATTTCGACCGGACCAGACGGAGGGAACAGCCCTTACGGAATGTCGGCCGCTTTTTTGGCCCGGATGGACGACGGGTCCGACCCTTACCGGTGGGGAGGGGTGAAGAATGGGAGAGGGTGTGGGACGGATCGCCGGCTAGCCACGAAAAAGTCGGTGGACGGAGAAAATACGGCCGAGAGTTAGACGTCGGGCAGACGGTGGGAAGCGGTTATATTTAGACGGAATTTTGGCGGACGGATCCCATCTACCCCGGTTAACCGCACCGGTCTAAATAGTCGAAGAAACGTGGACATCCGGTCGACGGCCGCCTATTTTTAGCTAGGACGGAATGGGCGGTGGAAATGGCCAACGAAAGGTTGGGTCCGAGTCGATTATCTAGGGTACCGGCCGATAATAATTGCCTTTTACCGGACAAGGTTTTCTACATCCACGGCCGACCGGGAAGGCTTTTAATTGGGGATATTTTCCGTTTAATATACAACCTCCAATAAAAAGGATGGAAATTTTGTACCGGCGCTAAAATATCAGCTCCACCTTTCGTCCCCGTGTTCTAGGAATGTAAATAAGAGGTAGGCTCATCCGCCATTTTTGGTCTTCGGGCATTCGTCACTACTAATAAAAACAGCTGTTTAACTTTTATAAGCGTTCATTCCTGGCGCGATTGGTAAAGAAAATACTTACCACGTATTCTGTTATCGGTTATCCCGGTTTATATGTATATTTATCCATACGATAAAGAAATATTAATAATTTCGATAAAATACTGTTAATAATGTTGTCAATGATGTTTTATTGAATTCCGTATTTTAAGAATCCGAACTGATTTTAGACGATGGCTGTGTTTACATTTTAAAACTGTTTACGCATTTTCCCCTTTAAAATGAGATATTTATAGAAATCAAAATCTCCCGCCAAGCATCGATACTTCGTCATCGATATAGAATGAGTGCATTCGACGAATAGGAATAAATTATACGAGAGTTATTTTAATCAATTAAAAATCTTTACGCCAAGATTTTTGGGTAAAATCGAAGCGCTTTTTTTTAACAGTTATTATTAATTCCCTCTGGCTGGCTAATTTCCGTCATCTCGGACTGGTTTAAATTCTTAGCGAGTTTTATATTTGACAAACTCGGTTAGAGACACTCCTCCGTAAAAATGCTTTAAAACAAATATTTAGTAATTCGATGATGGTTTAATTCTGTAGGTAAAAAAGTTTCCATATTCCAACGGGTGTTGTTATACAGTATAATAATAGCCTATAACTAATTCTAAAAAGAAAAGAGTTTCGTTTTCTTTAATTACTTCCTTTTAAAATCGTAGAACATTTTTTTTACAAAGAGTCGCTACTATAAATAAATATTTGTACGTTAAAATGAAGAAAAGCGAAAAACTGCCATAGGTGGAGAAAATAAAATCGACTCGATAAAAAATTTATTTCGACATATTACATAACTTTCGGTATATTTAGTCATCGAGTCCGATTGGTAATACATTTTTGTTTAACTCGGGCCTTTTCGTGATTTTAGAATAGATTTTTAATTCTCGTTATATATTAACTTCCACGCTTATTCGCGTAAAGTTTCCAATTTTCTATCGATTTCCAACTACGGCTACAACAATTCTCTATCCATATTGTACTTCTATCCGTATTTCTTGTTAAATATAAGAACCCTTTTAAACAGCCGTTGGTACAATTCGGAGCCGAACAACCATCCACATCGGCAAAAAAGTGAGCGAATCACCGTACGAACGTACAGATCAAAATGGCGGCCGATGAGTGTACACCTATCTACAGCCTTACTACGTTCGGGTTCGGTAAATTTAAAGCGCGTGGAATAAAAGCGGACCGAGAGGCTCGCCCACTTCGGGGCCACGGGAGACGGATTCCAGCCCCTTCCGGGGCCAGCCATTCGGATATATTTTAATGGGACGGTCGGCCGCCCACCACCGAGGCGGTGGAAGTTACCGAATGAACCTTATCCGACGCGTCCGTCCCTGGCATCGAGGCTGGAGGGGCTGGGTCCACCTAAGTGTCGGCTCGGGTTATCCGTAGCTGGGACGAACGGAGGTGTCGTTATCTATCTGTAAGAAAATCCCCGATTAGAATGGTGGTCGGGGCGGCGTTAATCGGGTCCGACCGTAGCCACCTATTTTTCCGACCAGTTTATCCGACAGATGAAAATTTTTTCCGTCGACATTTTATATTAGTATTTCTTCCGATAAATGTAGAGAGTCGAATCTTCCGGCCGGAAGCGTAGATTCTACGGGAAGCGCCTAGAAGCCTTCCGGCCAGAGGGTGGATTTAATACCTGGAGTAATGTTACCATTTTATTGTATCTTACCACCGCGGGCCGGGTGGAAATTACCGACATCACCCGTGAAAGTCCCGTTCACGCTCCGATGATTAATTAATAACTGGAGCCGGTCGAAGCCACCGGAAGAGAAATTCCCACCCTCTCACCCCTAACCGCCCTCCGGTTAACCCGCTAAATTTTGCCTTTACTTTTACGGTGGTAGCCGGCTACGTCCGAGGAAGAAGGGTGGCCGCCGGCCGGTCGGATCCACGGAATTTCTGTTTACCCCAGACGGCGCGGATGCCGAGCGTCAAAATTTTCGGAACGCGTTTTATATTTAGTCGGTAGAAACGGCTATATTTGGACGGTGAGCCGTGGGAATTTGGTGAAAATATCCCGAGGCGAATTTTGGCATCCCCGACTACACGGGCTCGGCGCCTCTTCCATCTCCTCCTCAGTTTTCGGTCGGGCCTTAACCCTTCTGTATTCCTTAGCCACTTACAAGTTAGTCTTAGGTTTGGGCCGCGGACGTTATCGGCGGTCACCCGACCCGTCCGAAAACCAATTATGAGAAAATTTTTACCCCGGCCGTTTTTTCCCGGGGTTCTGGTGGCGTGGAATACTACGGCGGTGTATAGAAATTTTAAGGTCGACCACCGGGTGGTGATGCCACTACCGCTTACTATTTCTCCGCTACCGTTACTTAACACGGCGGGTAAACTACGTGGCGCCCTTAGGGAGACAGCGTAGTCGATTTGAATGAGTGGAGAGACAGGAATTGGCGACAATTACCAAAATGGTTAAATAGTTTTTCGTCCGTACTTCATACGGCGGTAGAGATTCTGTTTTTTTACAAAATATAAACTGTTAGCGCATTGGAAGAAACTGCGATTGGCGGTAAAGCGCGATGGGTTTAATTTCGGTGACGACAAGTTTCTCCGGCTACGGGGACAATGGGTTTTATCAGTTTTAGAACGTCCGACTTATTCGCGGATTTACCAGTTGGAGACGGTGGCAATTTTTCTGGTGGCCGCTTAAATTAAGAAAATTGTCTTTCCTTCTATAATATTTTTTGTCCATTCTTTTCTGTACGAAAGCGGTATTCCGAAAGAAACGTATTTGGCCGAAGATTTCGAGGCCGGCCGAGAAGGTTTTCCATCGAACTTTTATGGGCGCAGTAAATACCGAATTCCGAAAACGACCATAAAAATACGCTTATTTTATAAACAAAAATATCGGCGCTATAAAATTTTTAGGATCCGAATTGGCTGACTCTTCGGCTTTCCTTATATTTGTACGGCTACCGCCATCCTTTGGCTACCAAATCGGTTATATTAATATCTGTATCGGTCCGGTTATCCGCTAAATCCGGCCTAACCTTTCGGAACATTCGTCCTAAAAACAATAAAATAAGATCGGATTACAGCGGTGTTTCTCCGACACCGCTCTCTCGGCTCGGCAACACCAAACTCCGCTGTCCAATTACCTACTAGTAGACATATAGCTGCCATACTAATCCCATATATAATTTTCCACCCGCTTACCCTTATTAATTTTTATTTAAGATTATTATTATCGAATGATTTTTTGAAATTTTTGTCCGAAGCGCCGGGATGCCTATCAGCGCGTTCTTCCCAGCCCGGACCCTAAAACCACCCTTCGGGAGACCCTGGCCTACCGGGTTCTTTAATAAATTGGCCGTATGGTCGCCATATTTCGGAACAGTAATTCGTCACTTCTATCCGAACGCATTTATTAATAATTTAAATGTCCTACCTGTCCGAGTCTGGGGAAAATGTAATAATTACTATAGCTAGGTCCACGGAGATAATACTTTCCATCAAAATTTAGCCGAATTTCTCACCAAATCCGGTAAATACGAATTAGGCGCGTCCGAATATATTATTTTCACCTAATCGAGGATATCTGTGGCATTAATACGAATTCTGCCTAGGTTACGATCGGCCAATTTAATTTAGTTTTCCAACCGTGGCTTCTCGCCGATATTCAAATTTCTTCCAAAATGTTATCCATAATTTTATCGCCTCCACCTCCATGAATGGTAGAAACACAATAAGAACAATTTATGGCGCCCAGTGAACGAAACACTCGTCGTTATAAATAATATTACTTTAAGCGCAATTATGCCGGGAGATCCGCCATTTTTGGCTTCCCACCGGAGCTGGTGAAACCTGGGGGTTTTTCTGTGTCGATACAGAAAACCACCGGACCGAAAGATGGCGGGGCGGAATAAGAAAAAATTTTATAACGACACTATCGTCGATACCCTATTAGTCGGGTATTAAGCGTATAGCGCCACCGGTACCGTATTCGCATACAAATTTACCTGTTAGCGCTATATATTTCCATAGAACAACGGGTTAGAAATTCCATACATTCTTATTTTTAAAATATCCGGAGTACCGTACGCCATATTAGACGTACAAATGTAATATCGCGCCAGTATAAAATAGATAAATATCGATAGCCCGAGCCGAAGGTGCAAAAATTATAATTTAGTCGGTATACGTAAAGTTGCTGGCCAAAAGGTGTCGACTGGCCGGGCCGGAGCCCGGTCCACGGGACGTCGATGGCTGATAAAATCTGTCGATTCGAACCCGCTGGGTGGAAGCTAAAAATGGATGGGTCCGTTCCGGCCGGGAATAGGGGTGACGGGGTATGATGGGGACGCGTCCATTTCGACGCTTTTAATCGAAAACACTATTTCAACCAGGCGCGCTTACTAGTTACCGGTTGAGTAAATAGGTAAAGCGCTCTAATATCATTTTTAAATTTTTAGCGTTGGTAATTACCGGTACCGTATTTACGTTTTAAATCTCTAATACACTAATTTAACTATATGGTATTTACATACAAATTTCCCTGTTAGCGCTTATAAACAGTCCGTGTCCTAACAAGTTACTAAAAATGTTTTTTTATTTATTATTATTATTATTATTATTTTAAAATAAATCAAACAATGCGTCAACGCATACACTGATTTGTAGTTCAACATAAACACATCATACATTTCATCCGAATACATGATAAAAGAAAAGATTTACATACAAGAAAATAATACATCCCACCATTATATCGTTACTGAAAATACTTAATACCCACCGAACTGATCTTTATCCAGTTAAAACAAATATTCAACAGTTCATACACTATAAAGAATCACGACATTCATTTTATCAAACGAATCATACTTTATATAAATAAGATATAAATGATCAACAAATACAACAGAATTATAACTCCATTATCTCACCATAATTTGATCACAAATTCATAATGATACATTTTTCATCGTGTTAATTAGACTACTATATAGTGGAGTGGGGTAAGTGCGCAAGGTTTTTACAAAGTTGGACTTTAAACGAAGGTATTTCAACCTATCGTATAGATATTTGGCAGGGTCGTTAACAATGGCATTTCACAGCTAATACCGTTTAAATCATTTTTGAAAATTTTATATTTGCGACAAAATCTTACAAAATGTCAGCTATTCGCACCGCACTTAACCCGAAACGAGGTAAGAGCGTATCTGCGAGTTAGTTTTGATGCTTATTTACGCACCCTAATTGGCACGAGCAGAATCAGGAATAGTCAGCTATTCGCACTTAACCTGAAACGAGGTAAGAGCATATCTGCAAGTTAAAAAAGTTTTGAAATTTTTTACGCACATAGTTGGAAAGAGCAGAATTATGAACCTTTGAAATTTATTTACGCACCCAAGTTGGCACGAGCAGAATTAGAAACAAATCTTCTATAAATTTTACTGCATTAAGATAGGTTGTTTCGTTTTAGAGTTATCCTTTGTTAAAGAAACTTACGAGCAGAATTAAGAACAAATTTGTAATAAAATGCTTTTTACCGCATTATTTTTAGTTATTTCGTTTTAAAGTTATTCTTTTGCTAAAAAATGAGATTTGAACTCTTCAAATGTCAGAGGACTACTCCGTCCCACCGATTTCGATAGGCTTTAACCTACAGGTTGGGGCCATTAAAAAGTGGTCCGTCCCAACCGTTTTCGATCGGCTTTAATCTACAGGTTGGGGGCCATCGAAAAGTGACTCCTGTAAAAACAGTTTAGGTCATTATGCCCTCGTTATTAAAAATATCGAGGTAAAATGTCATAAAGCCGGACCGCACTAGCTTAAATCCAAAAAACTGGCATTTATTTCAACACGAAGTGGTGGTGTAGTGGCTAAGGTGCTTCTACGCGGAGCTGGATGTTGTAAGTTCTAGTCTCGCTGGAGTACCTTGTTTTTTCGAGTGAATAAATTAAAATATTAATAACAATAAAACTTCGAGGCAAAAGTGATTTTTTTTTTGTCATGGTTACGTTTGGCAAAATCACTTTTCAATTATTGTTCGGACTCTTTCTCGCTTTATCACTCTCACTTTCTAATTATCGTAATTCGCTATGCGTCGGGTGATATCTAATATATCCATTTGCGCTCGAAGCTCTTTACGTATGGGGTAGTAGCGACTCGTCGAATTGTTGCTATCCCATACGTAACTATGACCAAAAAAATTGATTTTGTCTGAAATTTTATTGCTAGTAATATTTTAATTTATTCACTTGAAAAAAAAAATACTTAAACGAAACTCGAACTCACAACCGTCAGTTCCGCATGCAAACGCCTTAACTACTACGCCAGCAGTTTAGCCGAAAGGGGATTAATTTTTTAGGTATATAAGCGGTATGGTCCGGTGTCATGACATTTGACCTCGATTTTTTAAAAGGAAGGCATAGTGATCTAAACCTTTCACACGGGTCACTTTTCGATGGCCCCTAACCTGTATATTAAAGCCGATTTCGATCGGCTTTAACATACAGGTTGGAGGGACGGAGTTCCTCTTGTGAAATGTGAGGGATGGTATAGTGAAATATGACAAAATGCTTTTTATAGAATAAAAACGGGTTTATACGAAAATTTTAATTGATATCTTTGCATTTACCAATCGTCATCTCGGACAACGTTCGCATGCCGTTCATTTCTTTTGAATAATCGTCCGTGTTGGTTTTTCTGACGTAGCTGCGACCCTTGTTATATGCTAGAAAGAGAAACTAATAAACAGATTAAAATGTAGAACACGAAAAAATAAAATTGAACGCGTTATGAGGCCAGAACAGCCTGATAGGCATTTACCCCATGGCGCTGTTAGGCACTTTCCCCAGGTAACAATATTTACGAGGCAAGAGTTTTCCAGGGTTTTTCTCAAAAACTTTTGAAATGTCAAAAAATATTGTTTACATATTGTAAACCTTAATCAATATTCTTCGTACTTACTAAAAAAGTATCTCCTAATATGAAGTTATCTTAAGAATTATAGCACTTTTAAAATGCTGTCAAAGTTTTGTTTGCTGTTCGGACGCGACGCATTTGTAAGAGTCGATGTAAATACTGGATTCGCATCATTCATCGTGAGTTATCTACGTCGATAGATCGATATTAACTTGTAGTAGAATACTACAATATCAAATAGCAAAATTTCGATTATCTTATAATAAAAAAATCCCGATAATGCATTTCCCCCAAGTACGTCCTTACCCCACTCCACCTTATAAGATTCAACTCGCTTAACATAATCTTTCAAAAATTTACCAAAATCATTATTATTTAAACTTAATATTTGAGTAGGGATAATATCTATTCTATTTACAATCCGATCAGGAAAAGACCGCCTGGTTATATTTAGTCGGCTATTTTGACAAAAAATCCATTTCATTTTTTTAAGACTTTTTGTTGGAGGTTGAATTACAATATTTATTTCATCCCTGTTATTATGAATATAATAATACAAGAATATTAAGTCATAATATAAAATAGTTTTAGTAACTGATGTATTAATTATCTTTTGTCTATCTACTATATCTACATAGCTTATGTTAGAAAATAATAACTTTTTATCCTTTCGGAGTTCATTTTCTAAATTTATTATATATGTGATAGATATATATTATATTTAACTAGAGAAGCGCTTTCGGCTTAATCTGCCATTATCAACTCTTACATAACGTTTTTAGAACATTGGTAAGTATAACGCCACGGTTATTAACGACCGACGAATAGACAGCCTGGGAAAGCCATGGAAATATGCCCTAAACGAGAACACGCGAGGAACTGACTACTAGTAAACTGCAAAAAATAGCGGAGAGTATTATGTTCTTAATTAATGTTATAAGAAACTTTATTTATCGTATTATATATTTTATCTTCACATTTTGTTTAAAATTCGTACGATCTAGAAAAGTCTTGTGTATATATACAAATACGATATTTTTTATATATTCCCGTCGAGAATAAGAATGAAGTGTTATTTGCCTAAACGTATTTTTTTGGTGATGCTTTAATCTCAAAAAATATTTGGTAGGGAGAGATGGCAGCCGTATTTTAAGAAATATAATACCAAATTTACCAACCGTGTGTATATATATATATTTGAAAGACGGCTATTTTGGTAAATTTGAAGGAAATGCGTGCTTATGTATGCCTATTTCCTGGTAAGCATTTACGATATAATTAATAAAGAAACGACCTTCTTAAAATGAATTTGGGTAGAAATTGAGGTTAGCGTTTGTGTATTTACAAATCGAGCCCAACTGTTTTATAACATTTCCAATCTAAACAATAAAAAATAGACGCGTGAAAGATATAGCTATGTTTATCGAAATAAATAGACTTAATATGTAAGTACGTAACTATTTATATGTATTCTTTTTTTTGTGTTTTTACTGAACTTTCACCCACGCGCGTGGTGATGGAAGGTAAACTATAAATTTGACTATCCCGCACCCGCGTAAACTTTTAATAGAAAAATTAGTAGAAAACTAAAAGCGCGACAACGACACGAAATTCATTTTGACACTCACCTACAAATTATATATATATATATATTTTAAGCCATATCCAAAGACGCAAATTCTTTCCATGTTGGTAACTGTTACCGATTACAAATAAAGAACAGAATCGGGACAAATATATATGTATATTTAATTGGCGCGTTAGTATATGTAAATTTAATTATATAGTTTTAAAATTACACATTTTAAAATATACCGTATACGGTACACCCCGTATAAAATGGACTGGTAAACCGCGGATTGGTATAAAGTTGTCATTCGGTTTTATTACCATCGACGAATATTAATAAAACACTTTACGGAAGAGAATGGTTTGGCGGGGTTTTTAATTTTATTACAGTGGCGGAGAGAGAGGCGTTTTCGAATAAAACGTCTTTAACTAGATCAGCGCTTCTCAAACTTTTCCACTCGGCCACCCCTTTTACTCGAGAAAATATTTTCGCCATCCTGGATATATAAACTAGGAATACGAATTAAAACATTTTCTAAAATTTCTGCCACCCCCAAGTTTTGTTACCCATACTTGGAGAAGCGCAGAAGCGCCGACCTAGATAATCCATACGACACACCACCTAGCTGGTATAACGTATCTCGAAGGTTAGACGGGGACCGACTGTATAGTATTTAATATAGAAAGGCTAGGTCCATCTCGACCTCACTCCCTTTACCGCTTTTTATTGGAGAACTAATATTTATCTACAAATATTAAATTTATAAAATATTAATGCCAATGTTCCAATTGAAAACGATAAAATAAAATTCTTAACCTAGTGGCCAATGGGTTACGTCAGCGCTTCGAAACTTATGTGGTGTAGTTTTGACATTCGGCCTAAATTAATAACAGCCTAGATTAATTTGTAAATAATAAATTAAGACTTTCCTGATAAATGGTCGAATCAGTTTTGGGATAAACAGCCGCCATCAGACTCGCTAACCCCGCTGCTTAGATGGAATGGTCGAAAGCCGCGCCGAACCGATTAATCTGGTTGGTTTATACGATAAGGAAACCGAACTTGTTCCACCTAAATAAACACCTTTCTGGAACTAAGTGTTTTTGAAAATGCATTTAATTTAATATTTCCACCTTTAATGAATTCCATACTTTTACGGAATTAATTTTGGAAATAAGCACCGCTTTTTGAAACCACAGATGGTAAATCCTACAGAATGTGTCGATTCTTTTCCGGAGGGAAATTGGCGTCACTCTAAACGTATAAAATAGTGGATAGCCTATGGTAAATATGGTGTTATGGTAAATCCTACAGAATGTGTCGATTCTTTTCCGGAGGGAAATTGGCGTCACTCTAAAAGTATAAAATACTGGATAGCTTATGGTAAATATGGTGTTTCCATTTTTGTCGTTACTTAAAAACGGCGCTACCTGGAGAATAATAATAATGAGAAACACATAACGATGCTAATTGAAAAGAAAGGTGCCAATATGACCGGTCAAAAGTTTAGCTATTACCCTATCTATGTAAGAAGTTTAAACAGATAAGGCAGAAATTTTGGTGACACGGCGTCATATATACTTTTAAAGTGTACGTCGATTTCATCTATTACCTACGTAACTTTAAATTTCCTCCACTACCCGCCTAACCTTAAATTTCGTCCAGAATGATATTCTTAATAGACTCGGCGCTTATTAACATTTAAACTAAACTATTTCAAACTCCACTCACCTTTTCTGCCCCGGTTACATTTTTGTTTACCCGGTAAACAAACGTAATCTGGCAGTGGCCTTCCCTAGTCATCGGCTATCTAGAATTGAACAGCGATGGAAACGACCGACTTCCGCCTGGCCAAAACTCGCTTTAAAACTCACCTCGGTCTTACTATTATCGGTTTGTACCTTCGATACGGTTTTTAATACGAATATATCGTATCGATTTATTTTTTAAACTTTGTCCCATTTTTAACTTATTCTGGGGTGGCGCGGTGTAGTTAATTCCCGTTTTCAATTCTTTCGTGTAAAATCTGAAAAAAAAAATTAAGGGCACTCTACAAATTACGAAGTCACCGTGACCCGGGTCGAAGAAAGAGAGGGGTGAAAAGTGCCGGAAAAAGCGTGACACTTCCCGTCTTTTTATTCTCTTTGGTCACCGCACCGTTAGCGGTATTTAACATTTCCAGATACGCCGTCTCGGCCGTAGAAAATGACGATTCCGTCATTCCACCAGGCATCATTTTCCGAAGAAAAATACCAACCGGGCATATTTTCCTCGGTACGTATTGGGGTTTCATCAGTCTTTCTGGCAATGTTATATACGTACCGCTGGGAATGGGCCAAAGAACTTCCGGGTGGGACGCCTTCCACTTATTGAACCAGGCTTATTTTCGCACACTTTCATTCGGTACACATTCCGACTTCACCCGCGGATCCTCGACTATAGCTGGCGTCCTCACTCTTCCGGTTCTCCTTAATTTGTCGTATCCGGTCGACAGGTTCGTCCCGGAGACGACTCGATATTCATCCAACCAATCCGTACCACGTCTTCGCTTTCTTAACGGTGATTTTTTCCTGGGAATCTGTCATCATCGGCCACCTAGTGGGTCTCCTCTGGTCTGTCCGGTTATAGCCACGGATAGTCCGGTACTCGGACAAAGCGGTCGTGACAAAGAGCGTTCTCTCGACCCAGATCTCCAGTCGTTTCCTACGGTCGTTAATTGTAGTTCGTCGTATTCTTTCACACTACCTGTCTCCGCACCGACACCGCCATTCGAATCGTCCGTTTCCCTTATCGATTCGATAGCGCGGCATTAATTCCGTACACCGGTCGGAATTTCTATTTTTCATTCCGGATGGCCCGGTGTACGAGTAGATACGGGCCAATAAAACACCCCCGGCGGGCCGATCTTTACCGGGGCACACGCCGATACTACGGCTTCTTTCTTTCATTCATCGGCGTACTGGCACCGTTTCTGCCTAGTTCATCGATTTCCGCGCTAGTATTCCCGCCACGTCGTTTCTCACCCATTCAAACGCGCACCCACCGAAAATGTCTAGTTCAGACCAGGCGTCCATCTATAAGCGACTGGTTGGTCTAGTCACATTCTGCCCGCCCAATTTCCATTTATACTTCCGTTCCCGTCATCTCGGTCGTTTATTCATTCCTGTATGGCACGGTGCGCTTTATTAGAGCGTGGAAAATGTCTACCGCCGATGGGACCAGCGTAGGCCTACTGGGTGGGATTCCGACCAAACTACACCTATCGATCGATTTCCCTGTCGTACTTTTATCCCGTTTGATGGTATTAATTCCTGTTTTAGCGTCTAAAGACGAATGTTAGCCAAAAAAAAAATTTAACAAATCGGAATTACTCCGTGGTCCGGCTAGCCCGCCCCCTACCGGCCGACTAGGTGATTCCGAGTCTAGTAGCTTTAAATTATCCATTAGTTTTTCTCTTCAATTACCCCTATAGAAAATTTATTTTTATCCACGCTTTCTAAAATTTACGTGGGACGACTTAGTTAATACCCGTGTCGCCACTATCCGCGGATATCTTCCCCACCCGTTCCACTCGGGCTCACCCGCCGAAATTTTCACTCGAAGTAGCGCTAGTTTTTTCGAAATCAGTTTATAAACCCACCGTATCGAAACTTATTTTGTGTCCGAGGGACGTGTGGCGCTTTCCAACAGTCTTCCCGTCTAAAGCGGCCATTTTAAGAAATTACGGTATTAAAATTTTCTCCAGGCATTTTCTCTTCCGCACTGGCTGCGGAAACTTTATAATCCATAATTCTAAGCCATACTTTATGGCCATGTTTCTCGAACTTTTTGTTTACCGCCCACTTTTAGAAAAAATTAAATCCCCGCAAACCCGCATCTGTATTGTTACCAAAATATGTAAGAAAATAAAACAGCGATGATCGAGTTGGGTTACTCGTATATTAATAAATTAACAGTAAATACATAATCGTATATAACTAGACTACGTAGAGGACGGGAATACGAATTAAACCAGTAACGAAAACAAGCGACGCGTGGTAGAGTGAATCCGTTTGATGGGACTAGATATGTAACGAAATGTTGCTCGCGCGGAATAAAGGCCGATCCGCGTTAGATCGGGCCGGGACCGTGGCTATGAACTAATTCGCGCTAAACCGCACCGGGTGAGCCTCGGTGCGAAACGTCACAGACGAATATTTCGATGAAGGTCCGAACTTTGTCGCTGGAAATAAGCAATAATTTGTAAAAATATTATACTTACCAATCAATTAACGCATTCTACATTGATTTAGAATTCAATTTTTTCGACTTTATTTGTCTGCACATCATACTTCGACAATATCGAGTGGATTCTTTCTCAACGCGGATGATGCCAACCATTTTTACAGAAGAAGGCGGAAAATGTCGCGTGATTAGAGATGATTGACATACACGTCACTTTTTGACGTAACTTTGTTGATCACGTGCCAGCCATTTTTTCAGGAAGGCGGTGGGAAATGTCGCGTGATTAGAGATGATTGACATCACGTCACTTTTTGACGAAACTTTGTTGATCACGTGATTTAGAATACTTACCTCCCGTTTCATAGACATTTTAAATAAAGGAAATTGTTATTATATATGAATATATAAAAAAGTTACAAAACTTATACATTATTATTAATTTATTTAAATACCTTTTAAAAAAATTATATGGGGTAAAGTACATCTTTGAGTATATGATAGCCTAGCGAAACAAACATTAACATTGAGATATCAAAATTTCTAATAATACAATATATAGTTAAGAAGGATGAACCATTTAAAATGAATTCGAAAGGAGGGAATTCGATGAACCCGGCATGAAATTCTCATTTAAATTATTTAAAAAATGGTTCCTAAATCGGTCACGGGTGTGCTAATTGGAAAGCTGATATATTTTACTAGTCCAATCTGCCGAATTTCCCATGTAATGAATATATTGTTGATAGACAATATTATTCTCTATAGTTGAGTTAACACTCGTAAAAGTATAGTTTTTCTTATACTTTCCTTTAAGAGAAAATTACAAAAAATATTTTTTTATTCCATTTTGCTGACGTAAAATCTTTAAACTTTCAATTCAAACTTTTGCTGGCCACCAGCGAAATGACGTTGAGGCGACGTTAATCTACTGCGTAAGGAAAAATTCTTAAATTAAACATTATTCTACGAATTTCTATGAAAATTTTTATTTAATTCGATCGGAATGTATTAATCTATTATAAAATGATAAATCATTTTAGAAATAAATTACAATTATTTTAAATTTGATGTTAGTAATGTTTTAATTTTGGTTTTTGATATAATAGAAGCTGTTAATGTGTAAAGATTGATATCTCATAATGTGGTACATAACAGAATACATAAATTTTCTTGAAACTAACACTCATATTATTAGGGGTAATCTGCATTGTTTTCCAGGGATAAAATAAAGAAATAGTTATATGTTAAGTTGTTCTAATATTTAATCTCATAAATTTCACTATTTTATGTAATATTTGCTTCAGTTAAAAAGGAAAGCTGTACAGCAAAAATAAATAAATATTTTTAATCCAAAAATCAATCCCTTTAACTTAGAAATAAAACTGACAATGTTTTAAAACTGATGAAAACTAGTTTATCATGAACAGAAAACATATATTTTTTATTTCATAATAAATTTATGAAAAGTATATCGTTTCATAATTATATCCATTTTAAATTTTTGTGTAATTTGTATCAAATTAATATAAAATTTAATTTAAATCATACATATAGATAAATTTTAAAACCAATGATGAGAATTTTATTCTGATTAGAATAAAATTAAAATTTAATAAATATTGCATTGTATAAATATTGTATATTGCATTTTATAGTTGTGACTTATTGTCATGTAAATACTTTTTCAATCTTTATTATTAAAATTTTTTTAAACTGAATGTAACTCAAAACTAATTTGATAGCATATAATGTAATTTATATTAGTATTACTGACATTATAATTTTACATAATACTGAAACTGGGTTTATATTAATTGTTTTGTTGTAATAACCTATATGGAAGCAGAATTATAGCTCAAAAACTAATAAATTGGAAAAGATAATTTTACATTTCTCACTTATTGGAAGAATTTTTATATTTGAATTTTAAAATGGCCTATAACAGTATTAAATAACTATGTATAGGATTGCCAGAATCTCTCTTAAAAAGAGCATATTTCCATTTTTTTGCTCCAATTTTTTTTCGTACCATAATACACTCTTTTGTTCTCTTTTTTTCAATCAAAGATATTTATGAAATGTAACACGCGAAACTTAATCAACATGTTAGCAAATTCACAAAGAAAAATCTTTATAATAGAAACTGAATATTTTAACTATATTCATCGAGAAGTCTTTTCTAACAGTAAAAGTTACGAGCATTGTACAAACTGTACCAAAAGATGGTTGCAAACTCCAAGCTTGTAATTTTAAAGATAATTCTATTTGTTCTTATAAAGCATTATTATATTACATTTGGTGTTATCAATTTCATGGAAAAGGTGTAGAATAGATATTACAAATATACCCAAGCAGCGAGTTGTATTAATTATTTATACATAAGATTAATATTAAAAAATAATCAGTATTAACTTTAATATATAATTATAAAAATGTATCATGTAAGGTAAAGCGATATTTTTGTGAAATGAAGAACAGTACCCAAGCAGCGAGTTGTAAATGCAATAATAGATGTTAATTCAAAAACAATTATATTGATGATATGAAATGTTTTTCTCAAAATTATATTTTCAATAAAGTTTGAGATTACATTGATAATGATGAATTTAATGTCACGAAACTTGAAATGATATATATTTTGAACAGTCAAATAATTCAGAATTTTATTGTGAATTATAGCAATTATAGCAATTTGGCGTTGTTCTTCATTTCACAAAAATATTGCTTCACCTTACATGATACATTTTTATAATTATATATTACAGTTAATATTGATTTAACAATTGCAATTTTGAGATGAATCCACTATTTAGCCCGCTGTGTCCCAAACACTTAAAATAACCTTTCCACATTTCTGTTTTCCATATACAGAAATGTGGAAAGGTTATTTTAAGTGTTTGGGACACAGCGGGCTAAATAGTGGATTCATCTCAAAATTGCAATTGTTAAATCAATATTAACTGTAATATATAATTATAAAAATGTATCATGTAAGGTGAAGCAATATTTTTGTGAAATGAAGAACAACGCCAAATTGCTATAATTGCTATAATTCACAATAAAATTCTGAATTATTTGACTGTTCAAAATATATATCATTTCAAGTTTCGTGACATTAAATTCATCATTATCAATGTAATCTCAAACTTTATTGAAAATATAATTTTGAGAAAAACATTTCATATCATCAATATAATTGTTTTTGAATTAACATCTATTATTGCATTTACAACTCGCTGCTTGGGTATATTTGTAATATCTATTCTACACCTTTTCCATGAAATTGATAACACCAAATGTAATATAATAATGCTTTATAAGAACAAATAGAATTATCTTTAAAATTACAAGCTTGGAGTTTGCAACCATCTTTTGGTACAGTTTGTACAATGCTCGTAACTTTTACTGTTAGAAAAGACTTCTCGATGAATATAGTTAAAATATTCAGTTTCTATTATAAAGATTTTTCTTTGTGAATTTGCTAACATGTTGATTAAGTTTCGCGTGTTACATTTCATAAATATCTTTGATTGAAAAAAAGAGAACAAAAGAGTGTATTATGGTACGAAAAAAAATTGGAGCAAAAAAATGGAAATATGCTCTTTTTAAGAGAGATTCTGGCAATCTTATACATAGTTATTTAATACTGTTATAGGCCATTTTAAAATTCAAATATAAAAATTCTTCCAATAAGTGAGAAATGTAAAATTATCTTTTCCAATTTATTAGTTTTTGAGCTATAATTCTGCTTCCATATAGGTTATTACAACAAAACAATTAATATAAACCCAGTTTCAGTATTATGTAAAATTATAATGTCAGTAATACTAATATAAATTACATTATATGCTATCAAATTAGTTTTGAGTTACATTCAGTTTAAAAAAATTTTAATAATAAAGATTGAAAAAGTATTTACATGACAATAAGTCACAACTATAAAATGCAATATACAATATTTATACAATGCAATATTTATTAAATTTTAATTTTATTCTAATCAGAATAAAATTCTCATCATTGGTTTTAAAATTTATCTATATGTATGATTTAAATTAAATTTTATATTAATTTGATACAAATTACACAAAAATTTAAAATGGATATAATTATGAAACGATATACTTTTCATAAATTTATTATGAAATAAAAAATATATGTTTTCTGTTCATGATAAACTAGTTTTCATCAGTTTTAAAACATTGTCAGTTTTATTTCTAAGTTAAAGGGATTGATTTTTGGATTAAAAATATTTATTTATTTTTGCTGTACAGCTTTCCTTTTTAACTGAAGCAAATATTACATAAAATAGTGAAATTTATGAGATTAAATATTAGAACAACTTAACATATAACTATTTCTTTATTTTATCCCTGGAAAACAATGCAGATTACCCCTAATAATATGAGTGTTAGTTTCAAGAAAATTTATGTATTCTGTTATGTACCACATTATGAGATATCAATCTTTACACATTAACAGCTTCTATTATATCAAAAACCAAAATTAAAACATTACTAACATCAAATTTAAAATAATTGTAATTTATTTCTAAAATGATTTATCATTTTATAGAATGAAAGTGTGCGAAAATAAGCCTGGTTCAATAAGTGGAAGGCGTCCCACCCGGAAGTTCTTTGGCCCATTCCCAGCGGTACGTATATAACATTGCCAGAAAGACTGATGAAACCCCAATACGTACCGAGGAAAATATGCCCGGTTGGTATTTTTCTTCGGAAAATGATGCCTGGTGGAATGACGGAATCGTCATTTTCTACGGCCGAGACGGCGTATCTGGAAATGTTAAATACCGCTAACGGTGCGGTGACCAAAGAGAATAAAGTATCACGCTTTTTCCGGCACTTTTCACCCCTCTCTTTCTTCGACCCGGGTCACGGTGACTTCGTAATTTGTAGATTCCCTTTAATTTTTTTCAGATTTTACACGAAAGAATTGAAACGGGAATTAACTACACCGCGCCACCCCAGAATAAGTTAAAAATGGGACAAAGTTTAAAAAATAAATCGATACGATATATTCGTATTAAAAACCGTATCGAAGGTACAAACCGATAATAGTAAGACCGAGGTGAGTTTTAAAGCGAGTTTTGGCCAGGCGGAAGTCGGTCGTTTCCATCGCTGTTCAATTCTAGATAGCCGATGACTAGGGAAGGCCACTGCCAGATTACGTTTGTTTACCGGGTAAACAAAAATGTAACCGGGGCAGAAAAGGTGAGTGGAGTTTGAAATAGTTTAGTTTAAATGTTAATAAGCGCCGAGTCTATTAAGAATATCATTCTGGACGAAATTTAAGGTTAGGCGGGTAGTGGAGGAAATTTAAAGTTACGTAGGTAATAGATGAAATCGACGTACACTTTAAAAGTATATATGACGCCGTGTCACCAAAATTTCTGCCTTATCTGTTTAAACTTCTTACATAGATAGGGTAATAGCTAAACTTTTGACCGGTCATATTGGCACCTTTCTTTTCAATTAGCATCGTT
This sequence comes from Olivierus martensii, assembly GCA_000484575.1. Taxonomy (NCBI): domain Eukaryota; kingdom Metazoa; phylum Arthropoda; class Arachnida; order Scorpiones; family Buthidae; genus Olivierus; species Olivierus martensii. Next base: position 63,581 of record AYEL01061082.1, on the reverse strand, counting down.
ATGTGTTTCTCATTATTATTATTCTCCAGGTAGCGCCGTTTTTAAGTAACGACAAAAATGGAAACACCATATTTACCATAGGCTATCCACTATTTTATACGTTTAGAGTGACGCCAATTTCCCTCCGGAAAAGAATCGACACATTCTGTAGGATTTACCATCTGTGGTTTCAAAAAGCGGTGCTTATTTCCAAAATTAATTCCGTAAAAGTATGGAATTCATTAAAGGTGGAAATATTAAATTAAATGCATTTTCAAAAACACTTAGTTCCAGAAAGGTGTTTATTTAGGTGGAACAAGTTCGGTTTCCTTATCGTATAAACCAACCAGATTAATCGGTTCGGCGCGGCTTTCGACCATTCCATCTAAGCAGCGGGGTTAGCGAGTCTGATGGCGGCTGTTTATCCCAAAACTGATTCGACCATTTATCAGGAAAGTCTTAATTTATTATTTACAAATTAATCTAGGCTGTTATTAATTTAGGTCGAATGTCAAAACTACACCACATAAGTTTCGAAGCGCTGACGTAACCCACTGGCCACTAGGTTAAGAATTTTATTTTATCGTTTTCAATCGGAACATTGGCATTAATATTTTATAAATTTAATATTTGTAGATAAATATTAGTTCTCCAATAAAAAGCGGTAAAGGGAGTGAGGTCGAGATGGACCTAGCTAAAGGCTGAATGAGATCAGTTGTACCATCTGGAATTGTAAAGTATTGAAGAACTGCCTCTGGATATCGTTCCCGAATAGGAGCCGACATTAAATCTTGACACTCGAAGCCAGACCAGGAATCGTGCAAAATTAGATTTCGTTGGCCAAGGTTCGAACTTATAACCGATGTTGCGAATTCTTTGAGAGTATGTTTCGTAAATTTTTCGCTACTATTATACGAGACGACAATATTTTCGGATGTGAACAGAGCTGCCATAACTGCAGAACTTAAAGGCAATAGTAAACATACGAATAACGGCGAATAAATTTTACCCGATAGAGAAATCATAGGCACGATTGTATAGCTGTGAGTAGTCATGTTTTTTGATTTAACCGTAGCGTAAGTTTGCTTTTCGCCATACAGACTTAAGGTACGATTACCAACGAGTTCTTTCTGAAAGCCGGATTGGTCAAAATTGAGTACAAATTCAGGACCTATACCAAACTAATAAATTAATGATATTAATAATGTAGGTACAGTATATTATTTTATTTAATGTAATTTCATTAAAATAATAATAATACAGGTAGGCCTCGATTAGCGCGAATAATTGGTTCCACGAATTTCTCGCGCTAATCGAAGTATTAACTCTATGGAAAATATGGTAATTGGTTCTTGCTTTATGAGATTCCGGCCATTATCTAACTTCACAATGAATAACTCTTAAACAGTTAGTGTTAAGTTTATTGTAAATATTTATTTTCATATTTTACATCATTGTTCATCATCTAAATTAATAACTTACCAGGAATTGCGTCTCATATCATCATCAAACCAACCGCCAAATCAAAACTAAAATAGCGAATCGAAAGCGGAAGTTGAGCGCCGCCTGGCCGCCAATTCTGGGTCGAGAATTGAGTGAATAGGCCGATTTGCAATTAAGCATTGCAACTTTATTGAATCAGTAAATTAGTTCCAGATAGCATTAATAAGCGAAGTTAATGAACCAATGAGAAATTTTTAACAAGTTTTCTATTTGTTTATTAGCAGAATACGACACCAAAAGATAACAAAAACAAATTTTTTTCACAAGTTTTATTTTAAATAAAGAAATCAGATAATAAACAAAAGAAAATAAATAATATCGGTAGTACAGCAATATAATAGGCAAATAAATTTGTAAAAATATCTTTATTTAAAAAAATTTAACAAAGAATGCTTTTATGTCGCTCAATCACATCCATTTTTTGCTGTAGCGTAATCACTTCTCTTTTTTTCGTTTCCTGTTTTATCATCAAAAGTGTTCTTCCTTTTATCCATTTCGATACTTTTTAAAAGAGAAAATTCTGTACTCTACTGTATGTATACGATAGCAAAGCTAAATAATAGTACAGTAATGTTAAACAGTTAACGGCAAAAAGCCCATCTTTCTGATGTTTCACCCCTTCAAAATCGTGTGACCGTTCTTGGACTGCTCCTCGTCCGGTTTTACTAACCGAAAATTAACGGTAATTTGTTAATTGACATCATAAAAGGAGCTTTGTTAGTAAGACTGATCTGTGTTTACAACTCGCGCTAATCGAATCTTTTCTCGCGCTAACCGAATAACGGTATCAATTTTTTAAGTTGCGCTAATCGAGGCCTATCTGTATAATAAATGATCGCCGTCACAGAACAAGCATCGCGAGCGACCAGTGTCACGTGATTCGTATGTTGCGTCAGCGGAAGTGACGAATTATTTAGATTTTAATTAATATAAAAGAAAGCAGAGCGTGAGCTTTAGATTCCAATTTTTTGCATATATTAATGTCTCGCCATAATCTATCAACCTGCCACATTTCATCGAAATCTGAGCTCTGCAACTCTGTCTGCTCCCTTGTAAGGCGGTATTGTCGTACTGGGATCCGACCCGGGGGGTGGAACGGACCGTACCTACACAGTTTTTAGCTGTGGTAACGCGTTAGTGTTAAATAATTTATAGAGTAAACTTTTCCATCACCGTCTTCCCATTTTGGCTAAAAGCCAGTGGTGAAGGGGGAAACTGGCCGGCCACACTCCGACGTCTGAATATACGACAAACGTTTCGGACGCCGACTACCCATTGGCCGTGACGTAAATTAAAGTGACAGTAGTCGATACGAATAAAACTTGGTGACCGTGGCCCAGCGCCGTCTTAACCGCGTTACGGACCCCTGGCCCAACCGGTGCGCTGGGGCCCGTACGGCCACCCATTGGCGGGAATAAAAAGTAAATGGCGCGTACATAGATTAGCGTGGGGCCTCCGGGCCCGCGCCCATCGGGCCCACGCCTTCGGACGGCTCCGCCGTGGCCTGAATATGTCCGAGCAGTTTTATTTATTTTTATTTATTTATTTATTTTATTTATTTAATACAAATAAGATCAAAATATGTTGAAAAAACAAACACTGATCTTACTTAACAAGATATAAACAAGAGTACAATCAGTAAAACAGAAAAAACAGTTACCAGGTTTTAAACCGAAAATCGAAACGATAACGTGGCCGACCATCGGCGGAGAAGGTAATAGCCCGCGGCCGTAAATAAAATAGTAATCGCGTGTTCGGGCGGTGTCTTCGTAAAATTTTATAGAGCCACCTCCACCTTCCGGCTTCCGGGATGAATGCGATTTTTAACGCCAATATTTATATCCTAATCGACTATTCGGGGTGAAAGCGGCGCTAAAAATGGGGGATAGTCCGCCTCCTACTTTGGTTGGCCCTGGCCTCTCCTAACATCTCCGCACCGCGTAATTTTGTCTCGGTTTTTACCTATTATATCTATCCTTGTCTCCACGGACGGAATTTTTCCCCTTCCGTTACATCGCTCCACCTATTTAAACTTGTAAATGAAATGCAACGATTTTAACTAATTTTCAGCCGCCGAATTCAAATCTGCCTTGGGAATGGCTCCGGTTTTCGCGGAACGATCGACACAAACTGTACTTTTACCATTTTGACCGTATACCAAAAGTGTCGGTGTTACGCAAATAGAAAAATAATTGATATTTTCGTGGTCAAACACTTCAAAATGTTATTTTTTAGCCCTTCCTTTCGCCTCCTTGGTTGTTATCTGCGGGTAAATAATGCGGGAGAAAGTCCAGATATGAACCGAGGAAATGTAGTTTCCACCACCTATCGCGTTTGGTGTTTTCGTAAGCCTTTAGCAGTTCGTTTACCAGTTCTCTGTAGTATTTTGGACTTTTTTTTTCCAAGAAAATTGTCGAAGATTAATTCGAAAGCGTTCTCCACTCTTTCCTCTGTGTCCTAATTTATTTTCAAATTTGCTGTCTTTAAAATTTTATTTGTGGACCGACCCCTAAGTATTGCCTGGTTCGAGACGGGGAATTTTCTCAAATGCGCCGTGGCTTCTCCCTCCTTAATTATAGCCTCGGCCAAGAATTTAGTTAGTCCGTGTTTTGCGCGTAAAGGTGGAAGTTAAACGTCTCGGGCATTTAATAATGGTTCCCGAGAAATACTCTTCTGGTCTGGAATGATTTTTTTTTTACCCAGACTGTTTGTTCGATTGTGGTGATTCGCTCGGTCACCACTATCCCGTCCACGCGAAAAACGGTATAACTCAGTCGCGTATCTAGAAGAAACCCTATTTCTTTTAAATTTCTACGTATATGCCATTTAGGCCCGCTATAGTCGATTAAACTCACCAATTTGCGCGTGGGTCGATAGCACTCGTTTAGGTGTACGGAACCAACCACGGGCACCGAAGGATAGGTTTACGTAGTATTACGTAGCCCATTACGTAGCGAAACTGCCTTTAAACTTAACTTCCAAGAATCGATGAATAGACGCCAATCTGTTGGTCCTAACGCTAAAAATAAATCATCCACAGCGCTACAGTAAATTATTTTGTCTGTAGACAAAAAATTATTTTCAAATTCCGCTCGCCCTTGTATAAATGATGTTACTTTTACATTTTTTTTCTCTCAAAAAATTCCAACCTGGTAATCCAGACCCTAATAATTGCTCTGGCACTTTTGACGGCTTCGGATCCCTTATTAAATCATTCGGTCGGTCTCGAGTGACGAAATGTAGCGTAGATGCCATTAAGGGCACAAAATCGGGATCGATAGTATTTTCATCGGCCCCTTCCTCCCCGGTCGTTGGCTTAGCCGTCCGCGCGGACGTCGTCACTAACCGATGAGTGTCCAGGTTGTCGGTGGGTAGGGATTGGTAGATGCTCACTGTGTGATACGGGTCTTAATGCGGAACCAAAATTTGGATATTTAATTTTATGTTTCGATTGGCCAGAGAAGTCTGGCACATTTGTAAGACAATAATAACAGTCGTTAACACCATCTTTCTGTTCCTTCCGTATGGCGGAAACTGCGAATGGCATCGATGCGGTGGCGGATTTTGCCCGAAGGGGGCCGAAGCGCCAGATATTTTAAGGGACCTATTATAATAAATCTATTTTTTTAGAAAATCAATTCTTTTATTTTTAGAAAATACAAATATTAAACAAAATCGATTTTTTTACATTTTTTACCTAAGTACCGGTCGTATAGGTAATATAAAAATATCGGGCACGGATATTCTTGGATTCGGAAACGTGATTGTAGCGCTTAAATCGGGTTAAAAATCGTATCAGAAGTTAAATACGTATCGCTATCCTAAAATAAGGGGCCACCTGAGTGGCGCCACCGCTTTGGCGAAAATCCGCCAGCTCATCCAAGCTCCGGTTGCTGGCAGCCGATTTTCTAGATTTCTCCGACACGGGCCGCAACATATTTTAGGAGGCCAAGATTTATCTCGGGCTCCCACTTGGTAGTCAAAATATAACTCGTTGGCTTTCTCGCCCCTTCTGTTTGGCCATTTCTATGTTAGTTCACCCAGGCCTAACAAAACATATGACAAGTATTTACGCATTTTATAGATATTTTTGAAGCTGTGTTTATCTAAAAGTTACGAGTAAATAAATAAAAAATTGGCCAACATAAATAAGAATAATATTTACTCGGACAATACTGACAGCTATTATCGTTATCGAAAATTCCAATTGTATGGCCGCTATGGGTTTCTAACGTAAGTGTGGCCACCTATTAGCGGTTGGCCGTACTACATTTGACCTATTCAGACGGAGGATTTAAGAATTTATTGAAAAGATCATTTTCTAAGGAATAAAATGCCAATATAATTGAAAAACTTCGATAAAAAAAATAATAATAATATCAGAACTGAGTATTTCTGCTCAAAATACATAAAAAATCCTTTTTTATTAAGAGGACAGAATGTGTGTGGAGCGATAGTAGCCGCGGCCGAGATGGAAAACAGTCGATATAGGCCCTACTGTCGGTGAAAAATTTTGACTGGTTTTACGGAATGGGCCCCTTTATACCTTGTAGCCTTTGGACCGAAAAATAAGGCCCCGCCGATTCGCCCCCTTATCTCGGATAGCTGAAAAAAGTCTTTCACCGGTAATTGGTAGAGGAAGAAATACCGCCCGATGGAAGCGAAATCCGAGGACGAGTTATCGGTGGGATAAAAGAAAACTAGTGGTCTTTGATTTTTCCGGCCCATCCATCAACTTTGGCCCATTTAGTGGTTGGTTCGGTCGTCTAATCTTTTGTTCCTTTCCGGACGCTTTAACTAATAAGTAGGTGTAATGAGCCGAGAGCCGACTGTCCTCCACCTGTCGAACGTTCTCTCCAGGCCGAATGAATGATGTTTCCGGGTGGTGTAGACAGGTGTCGGTTTTCCTGCCGGCCATTGTTAAGGTCCGTGTATCGTGGGGTCTGGAAAATTCGCCCCCTACATTTCGCCCCGAGCACGTCTCGCCCTCAGGCCATTTCGCCCCCGAAACATTTCGCCCCCAGCACTTTTCGCCCCTGTAGATAATGAATAGGCTACAAAATTGCTATAATACACCAAGCTTTTAATGATTCTAGTTTATTTTATTTTAATATAATAAATGCGCATTATTATTGTCTAAAACTCGAATTTGTACGCAATACCTCTAAGGCAATCAATCACAACAGATTTTGAAAAAGTTCAATTATTCTTTTGAATACGCATTAGTTCATTCTGCATTTTAAGTTAGGAGATAAACTAAAAACTATAAATTTAATGATAAATAAATAAATAAAAACCGAACTATTGTTGGCTACAGACGTCAATTCGATAAACGTAACGAATCGACAATTTTAGGTTATCCATATAATAAACCAGTCCTTCGAGTAGGCCGCTCGCCAACTCGATATTTATAAATTATTAAAATATAAATTTTATAGAAGCCAATAATGATATTCTAGAATTATTAATCCGTTTACATATTAATAAGGAAATGTATTAATTATTATTAATACATTTCCTGATTAATTATTTCTATTTATAGAAATATTTTACGCAAGAAATGTGCAATTTTTATGGTAAAATACGTAATGTACATTATTCTGGAAATAATTTCTGTTAAAATTATTATAGAATTATCAATTAAACAGAAATTATTTCCAGAATAATGTACATTATGTATTTTACAAAAAAAATTGCACTATTTCTTGCGTAAAATATTTCTATAAATTGAAATGATTAATTAAGTTTTAAACCGAAATAAATTTATATAAAATATAGAAACAAACAGAAATTCAACAAATAAATTTTTCTAGAACTCTCAAATTTATTTGTAGATTAAAATACGTAATGTATATAATTCTAGAAAAAAAATTATTTCCAGAATAATGTACATTACGTATTTTGCATAAAAATTGCACATTTCTTGCGTAAAATATTTCTATAAATTGAAATGATTAATTAGGAAATGTATTAATTATTATTAATACATTTCCTAATTAATATGTAAACGGATTAATAATTCTAGAATATCATTATCGGCTTATAGAAAATATATATTTTAATAATTTATATTATTTTTTTATTTTAATTAATAAACCAATTTATTACATTATGTATTAAATATCTTTTTAGACTTAATTCTCATAAAATGTATTAAATCTATCAATTGATAATTCTATAATAGTTTTATAGATTTAATACATTATATGAGTTATTAAGTTTAAAAAAGATATTTAATACATGTAAAAAAATTATAAATTATTAAAGTAACCATATTTTCTCAAAAATGAAAAAAAAATCGTTCATGTTTTGCCTAATAAGAAGATAATCTTTCAAAGGATGCAAGAGAAGAGCAAGAGTGATAGGGATTCTCTCCTCCTAACTCTCTCACATTGAGGATGCTATAATAAATTTATTAATTAAAATAAAAAATTATTAATTATTAAACTATCAATATTTTCTAAAAATGTAAGAAGATCATTCATGTTTTGCCGTAATAAGAAGATAATCTTTCAAAGAATGCAAGAGGAGAGCAACAGCGATAGGGGTTTCCTCCTTCTAACTTCTTCACTTTGAGGATGCTGAGAATGCTATAATAGATTTATTAATTAAAATAAAAAATTATTAATTATTAAAGTATCAATATTTTCTAAAAATGTAAGATCATTCACGTTTTGCCATAATAAGAAGATAATCTTTCAAAGGATGCAAGAGAAGAGCAAGAGTGAGAGTAATTATGCATGTTAACATTAATTAATTTATTATACAGGCTATTTAATATGTGCAATAATAAATTTATTAATTAAAATAAAAAAATTATAAATTATTAAAGTAACCATATTTTCTCAAAAATGAAAAAAAAATCGTTCATGTTTTGCCTAATAAGAAGATAATCTTTCAAAGGATGCAAGAGAAGAGCAAGAGTGATAGGGATTCTCTCCTCCTAACTTTCTCACATTGAGGATGCTGGGAATTTAGGAGGAGGAAAGCCACATTGCTGCTGAATTTTTAAGCTAAGATAATCAAAACTTAACTATTTTTCTTCAAAAATTAAGAGAAATTACGGGATGTAAAAGAAAATTTATAAAATATAATAATTAATTCATAAAAAGTAAAAAATGGCGACTGCAAAATTTAATTTGTTTAACCATATGTTTTTGTATGAAGATATAAGAGAAAATCGATTGGCATGGATCATTTTCCGGGACATTTAATAATACCTGTGGAAATTTTAATTAATTAATTAAAAGAAGACATTAAAGGGTCGACTCCTACTTTATCTTAAACGTATTTATCTACGTGATGAAAAGTAAATATTTCGCGAAGCTGATAAGATGGAAAATTTTCATTTAAATAATTATTTGCTTTTTAAATGCAATTTTTTATCCATTTAATCTAAATATGGGATTAATTATAAGTCTGAAATTTATAGTTCGCGGGCGATTATCCTAATCCTGATTAAACAAATTAAAGATAACTTAATCGCCAACTGGAAAGAAATTTTGCGAAAAATTATTAAAATTTTCGTTTTCTTAAAAAATACTTATTTGAATAAACTAAGTAAATCTTATCTAGATAAATTTTTAATATTATCTAGATAATTTTAAGATTAATCTGGTCTAGAATAATCCAAAGTAGGAGGTAATCTTTTCTGGATAACCTTAAGATTATCTTATTGGATAATCTTAGTAAATCTTATCTAGATAATTATTGTGATTAATCTTGTCTGGGATAATCTAAAGTAGAACGTAATCTTATCTGGATAACCTTAAGATTATCTTATTGGGTAATCTTATCTGAATAACCTTAAGATTATCTTATTAGTTAATCTTAGTAAATCTTATCTAGATAATTATTGTGCTTAATCTTGTCTGGGATAATCCAAAGTAGAAAGTAATCTTATCTGATAACTTTAAGATTATCTTATTGGGTAATCTTAGTAAATGTTATCTAGATAATTTTCATGATTAATCTTGTCTAGGATAATCCAAAGTAGGAGATAATCTTATCTGGATAACCTCAATGTTGGATAACCTTAAGATTATCTTATTGGGTAATCTTAGTAAATCTTATCTAGATAATTTTTGTGATCAATCTTGTCTAGGATAATCCAAAGTAGGAAGTAATTTTATCTGGATAACCTTAAGATTATCTTATTAGGTAATCTTATTATAGGGTAATCTTATCTGAATAACCTTAAGATTATCTTATTAGTTAATCTTAGTAAATCTTATCTAGATAATTATTGTGCTTAATCTTGTCTGGGATAATCCATAGTAGAAGGTAATCTTATCTGATAACTTTAAGATTATCTTATTGGGTAATCTTATCTGGATAACCTTAAGATTATCTTATTGGGTAATCTTAGTAAATCTTATCTAGATAATTTTCATGATTAATCTTGGATAACCTCAATATAATCTTATTGGAATAATCTTAAATCTCTCTCTCGTAGAGTACGTGTAGATGGAGCGATAAAATTGTGCACTCTTGTCATTTTAAATCAGTAAAAATTAAGAAAATATAAAAGAAATTATTTAAAATTTCCAGTAGTTGCATAAAAAAAGAAATTAGTTTCCTAGATATTTACTTAAAATGGAAGAAAATCTCATTTCCATTAATAAATGAAGCGGAGGTTAATGGAAAGTATGAGTAACTACTTAAAAAAAATCAAAGAAACGAAGAGAGAGAGAGAGAGAGAGAGAAATATCGATTTGTTTCTCTTTTTCTTTTATTTTTGTGCATTTTCTAAATTTCCTTTTCTGTATTATTATTATTCTTAAGCCGATAATCCTCATCTATATCTCTTTCAGCATCCTCATCTTCATCATCGCTATATTAAGATCGTTTATCTTCTCGTAATATTAGTTTCTTTCATTCCGATTATCTGAATCGTGTTGAATTAATGTCACAGGATAATCCCAATTATCTGATATGAAATAATTGATCGCCGAATTATTCTAGTCCTATCGATATTATTCGTGGTATTAATAATAAATTATCGTCATCGTGGCTAATCGCCAGTTAAACTGCATTACCATCATTATTTGATTAGCTAAATATCATGGCATTAATCTCACAAACTATCCACACTCTGAGATGAAGAAATTATCCTTATGTCAACCAGTGAATTTCTATTTTAGTGTTTGTTTACTTTGCATTAATGGATAGATTATCCTGGTATAAAAATTTATCACGCATTTTTATAGAAACTGATTATCCCAGTTATCAACAAATTTTTATTTTTTAATTTCTATTTTGTATTATCCCGATTATTTTATTAACTTGCAATATATTGCCGCAGTTAAGTAGATAATTTGAATAATCTTGTCTAAGATAATCCAAAATAAGAGATAATCTTATATGGATAACCATAAGATTATCTTATTTGAATATTCTTAATAAATCTTACCTAGATTAATTTTTATGATTAATTAGATAATTTTAAGATTAATCTTGGTCTAACTCCTACTTTGGATTATCCTAAACAAGATTAATCTTAAAAATTATCTAGATAAGATTTACTAAAGATTATCCAAATAAGATAATCGTGTTTGAATAATGTTAATAAAGCTTACCTAGATAAATTTTTAAGATTATCTAGATAATTTTAGAATTAATTTAATTAATTTTGTTTATCTCCTATTTTTAAATTATCCTAGACAAGATTAATCTTAAAAATTATCTAGATAATCTTAAAAATTTATCTAGGTAGGATTTACTAAGTTTATTCAAAGAAGATAATCTTAAGATTATCCAGACAAGATTATCTTCTACTTTGGATTATCCTAATCTTATCTGGATAATCTTTAGTAAATCTTATCTAGATAATTTTTTAAGATTTTCAAACAAATTTTCTTATCATGTAATTATCGCATTTTTCCCTATTTAAAATACTGGATATAAACCTACAGATAACTGCGGATTAGACTTAGGTTTCCGGATTAATCTGGATTATCTGAATATAATACAGAGATTAGCATATTATTCACGAATAAAATTATCTTTATTTTAGTTATCCATTTTAATGCAGTTTTCCTTTAATCTTCAGATTAAAGCGGATTATCCCGATTATCTTTTGGATTATCTCTGTTAAATAAAAGCTTACATGCAGATAATTAAAGATTATAAAAGATTATCCATATAAGGGATTATATGAATACACGATTTATCATCTCTTATTCATCTTGCTTACTTTCGAACTTTCGGATTAGATTATCACTGGGATTATCATCTACGGATTAATTATCGTTCTCGAGAAAACTTTATATCGATTTTTAAATAAATTATTATTTTTTTACGTATTTATTTCGCAAGTTTCGATTTTTACTTTATTACTCGAAGCGAACTATTCACTTCCAAGTTTTACATCTCGCATCCAGACTTTGATTTTTTTTCTTCCTCCTCCTCCTCCTCCTCCTCCTCCATATTAAATTCAGGGTCCAAGTTTCTGCTCTGAAGAATAAATTTGTGGGAATTTACGACACATTTCCTCTCTTTCGGTATTTTTTTTTTCTTTAACCTTTCTCTACGAGATCGATGAACTTGAAAAGAAAAAAAATAGTAGTAGTAGTAGTAGTAGTAGTGGTGGTGGTGGTAGTAGTAGAAGTTACTATACTGTACGTCTCCAGCTGCCACTAAAGAATAAAAAAAAGTGGCAATATAAATTTTGAATATCTTTTTGAGGCTGTACGCAGGGTTTTGTGCGCCGCGAGTCACGTGCGCTCTATGCACTCCGTGCGTATGTGTTCGTGAAGGCGAGTCACATGTGCTTCATGCACTGTGTGCGTATGTGTTCGTGAATCATCGTTCGTAAAGCGAAGCAAAATTTGTTTGCAAATGGTGTTCGTAGACTGATTTGGAAGCGAAGCAAAATTTGTTCACGGAAATTGTTGTTTATAGACCGATTTGTTCGTGAACCGAGACGTTCGTAATCCGAGGTACCACTGTACTTACACACTGTATTGAGTGTTTTATCGATAATATTTTTTAAATATTATCTAATTTTCTTCATTCGTACCTTATTTTATTCATGACTCGCACTATCAAAAAGTATGAAACATTTCGTTGGATGGCTAAGATTCCATATATTAATAGAAAATCGTGATTTCTCCGATCTCATATAATGAACGAAAAGTTATGAAAGAAATAAAATTCGGAAAAATTTTTTACATCTTTATAAAGACAATAAAAACATATTTAATTGTAAAGTTATCAAAAAGTTTAAATGAAAATTAAGCAATATTTCACTTTTTAATATTTGCTAATTAATTAGGTTTAATTTGTAAACAGTCGCGGACCATTAACATGGAATATCCACTAAAGGGACTGGGATTTCAAAAAAGTTTTAGATATCGAGAGTTGACTATATTTGCAATTTTGTAGCCTAGTCATTATCTACAGGGGGTGAAAATGGCTGGGGGCAAAACGTGCTCGGGGCGAAATGTAGGGGGCGAATTGTCGGAGGCGAAATGCAGGGGGCGAATTTTCCGTAAACCGTGTATCGTAAGTAAAACCTGTGTCGGACCACAAAAACCGGCGTTTCGCTTCTTAAAATTTTACGGTGGAAGAAGAATACGAAAAAAAAGGCTTAAAATATCTCACCGCCAAAAATCCCGATTTTACCGTCACTTACTTTACCGGCAAAAACGGGCAATTCCCTAACATTTTTGTCCCGTATATTCGGTTATTCTTTTCCATTTCCGCTAAAAGCATTTTAGTAATATCGGAGGAATATAATAATAACTATCTATGGGGAAGGTAGTTTTGGACAGGAATTAATTCTCCAAAGAATTGGCGGTAATGTCTCCTATTTGACGGGAAATTGTCGATATTTCTCTTTTACTTCCTGTGGTATCGGAAACGTTGGTAAGTTTTTATTAACTCTTCCGCTAAAATTAAGAAAAAAAATCGTGTCGGCTGTAAATAATGCGTTTGGCCACCGCCATTCCAAACGGTGAAAATACTAGTCGTCTGGTTGACTTTTAGCCCACTTTCCCCCAGTGAGGCGGACCAGATGGCCGTGTGTCTGGTGCGCGTGGCTGGCTAATAACTTTTAACTAATTAAGCTAGTATATTTTCAGCAAATTTGGTAGCAGCCTACCGACAACCCAGATAACCTTCACTTATCCTGGCTCTTCCATCGTTGGAAATGCGAATTTCCAAGATCCTTCCCTAAGACTTTTGAATGATTTGATTCAAATTTTAAGAAAATTAACCGGTTGGTGGGAATATTCCGGTCGAATTTCGAAGAAGATTAATTCACCCGTAGATTTTCCCTTCAAAACTGATCCAGGTTCGATTTTCCAGCGGTGAATCGGCTTTAGTTTTAGTTACGGTAAATTAGACTAAATAGGATCCTCTCCATGACGTATATACTAATCTTTCTAGTAATTTAACTGTACTAAAACCTACCAGTCCTGGGACCGGTAGACCATTAGTTTACCATTCCTCGTTTTAATTACCATCTAATATTGCCGTTAGTAATCGTCTTCTATCACGCGAGAACTCTGCCGACTATTGTATCGATACGTAAATAGATTATTAATTAAATTGGGAAATTTCTCTATCCCCAATTTTAGCTTATCCATCTTACCCGCCTCCAATCGCTTCATCTTTTATCGGCTTTTCAATGACTGTACATTATTTACTTTGGTTATTTTCTTACCACCTGGTACACGAGAATTTTTAATTACCACATTTTTCTCTGTGGTTTAACTGGCTTTTTACCGGAGAACATTGAGCGGCGTCTTCCATTGACCACTATCGGCGCCCACCTCTCCGACCGAGTCGGGCGGAAAAGGTTCGAATGCGCCAACCCCATCCTATAAAAAAGTCTGCGATGGTGGAACCGGAAAATAATTAAACACCGTGATGATCCTTACGCGCCGAAGCGTGGGGAAACGCGCTGTGTTTCCACGCGGCTCACTACTTCCCAATTTTATTAGCCAACTAATGTAGGAATAGTTTATAAATTTATCTCGACGTTTCGTGGCCATATCCGTGCGGATGGCCGAGCGGAAACTTATCTCTCGGAGGATCCGGATTCACTCCGAGTCCAGTCGGCCATCAACCTGACACGCGTATGCCAACATACCATTCACCCTGTTGCGGTAACAAGGTCTAAATTGCTCCTGGTGAGCGGACCTGACATTCAAACTTTACATGGACGCACTCGGAGTTTTTCGACTCCGAGGATCTCACAAATTCTCACATATCCAGTTTTTCGAGAAGGGTCCGGGACCGGATGGTTACATTCCATCCTTCACTTCCGGTTCACTTCGTGGCGACCGATGGCCGGCCGATGGTGTGGGCTGTAAAAGAGGCCAGTTCGATACAGAATATCCCCGGTGTGATTTGGCGGATTAACTAATTTAACCTAACCTAAAGGTGCTGATGGATAGTTAAATATACGGATACGTAATTGGCAAAATGATTGGCCAGCCGAGAAATTTGTAATTAAGGCTTTTAATATAAAGGTGGGCGTTAATTCTCGGTCTATATCGGTAAGGCTGTATAGGGCCGAGAATAACGGATGGTCCGAGCTAGGGCTGTCGGAGCCTATGGTCGACCGGCTGCCCTTTACTTATGTCAGTAACCCGCGTGTCGATTCGCGCACTCGACAAATCCACGAGTGTCATCTTTTGTGGACAAAGCGTACAACCACCCACCCGCCATACATACATTCGCCTAGCTCGAAGAGCTATGACTCGTCTCCGCTGGTGGTAGATCAACTTATGTAGTAGGTCTAGTATATTGTAAAAGTGAAGAAAATTCTTACAATACGATTTCGTTATCGATAAAATGTATTTCCAACATAAAACTATCAAATTTATATAACAGATAAAAAGTCAAAAATCCAATATCCACCTCCTACCACCCTTCGCCGTCCGATGGAGTGTGTTGGCCAGCCGGCCATGGGCTCTAAAAATGGCCGCCGCTAGAAATATGGTCATATCCAACATCCATTTATGATGTCATTATTTGGTGACGTTGATTACCGATTAAAAAGAAGAAAAATAAAAATTTACACTATTTTTTCGTTACCAAGTACAATTCCAGCCTACCCGGTTTAGTCCCAGAAATTTATTTAGAAGCGATCATCGTGATATGGCGCTTAAGTCGATGCTGCGTGTGACGTCGTTTACCACCGCTCCTACCGCATTTTTGGGAGGTTCGTAAGGACGTTGTCCACCGTTTGACATTTTGCCACCTCATAAATGATTATCTCTGGCCGACGTCGGATGACTCCCGAGTCAACCAGAGATTTCTGTTTAAACAGAAGTTGAATCCCGAAAATTTAAATACGGTACGGTATTGCGGTTACCATCCTAAAATGCCTCATCATCTGGGCATTTTGAAGCGATAACTACGTTACTTTCCGATAGTAAATGGCTAGACCGAGTTTGGTGGATAGGGCGTAACAGACCAACATAGCCTTTTATATATTACAGACAATCAAATTTGCGGAATTCGATGTGTAACGTTTATAAGTAGGTAAAATCGATGGCGGTTGACGGCGCGTAGAGGGAAACAAAAGACAAAGTAATGGTCGATCTGCCAATCAACCTAGCGGTTAATAGTTTAGAGAAAAACTTAATCTATCAAAGATGAAAATATTTTGATAATATTCATCCATCCGATACGCAATGGTACCCAGATTTTTATTTGCAATTATTTTTATGGTGGTGGCACTTCTAGCCACCATTTTTATGATGTGGATATTGCCATAAATCGTTTAGAAATTCGATATTGTCCAACGTTTTCGTTAATTAATTCAAATTTCGATTTTGAACATTCTTAAGAATGAAAATTAAATCGAGGAAACGTGAAAGTTAGTTATAATTTCTCTATAAACCTTTCGGGTTGATAATTTCGTAACACGAAAATACAGTATAACAATGTTCTTTCTGTAAAAGAATTAGTTGACTATTTTAAAGAATAACAAGTGATCGGCGGACCACACTTTTCGACACACGTCCGGATGGCTTAGGTTAGGTAAGTCAGATTAAGCCGCCATATCCTGGTGGAATAATCTGTATCTGGCGGCGGCCACTTATAGAATCACCGGCTGGCCAACACCCGTGATGGGGTCGACCGGATGGTTGAAGGATGCGGTTCGACGGACCCATCCTGAAAAACTGCAGGTATGGGACTCGGGTTAGAACACGGATCCTTCAGGGTAGTAAGCCACAGCTTTACCACGGGGCCATCCGGTAGGTCGACCGGATGGGAGATCAGCGGGATGATGGAGGACAGGTATCGACGGGACGGGCCGACGGATGAAGCGTTTCCACGCAACCAATCCGCCCCAATTATTTTTTATTTCGTCTACTCTTTTCTCGTTCATCACTCTGATAAAGATCGGTGGTGGCCACGAAGGGTGTAAAAGAGTTATATAAATTATAATATTTTCCGACAAGTAACTGTTTTATCGGTATGGAATGGAAGAAGTTTATTAGTTGGAAGTATCAGTGAGGGCTTGGCCAATAAAGTTTACTGGCCAGTGTCCAGATGGCCCGGTCGAACACGTTATTTCTAGCACGTAATTTTCCCCCTGTAGGTGTACGGTATCGGTAGTTAATCGATACCGTACACCTACAGTAGGATTAGGTGGTACGTACGTGATTAAATGGAATCACCGATACGTTGGTCAGGGTAGCGTGGAAGTGGTGTTTGACCAGGATGCTATTCCGCCACTTAATTCGTTGACGGGTCACAGTAAGTCAGAACGGGCCCAATCGCCACCTCGTCCTCGGCATGCCGACACCAGCCCAGAATTATCGACCTAGTTCATAATTCAAGTTATTCAGTTTTCGAAGAGATTAGCAAACTGTTAAAGAACAACATAAAAATAAATATTCGTCACCACTTCGGAAATAAGATTTAGGCAAATTCACCACTAGTTCTCTTACTGTACTCTACGTATTATCACTTTTGTCTAAAATAGAATCGACAAAAGATAATAGTGTAATAAATATTAGAAACGGTCGGTGCTGTTGAACCACGGTTTTTTGATGGTCCACTTTGATATTCGATTCCACGCTTTAAAGACACTACCAGAATATTGGGTTGGAATGAGTTTTGGAAGTCATTAACCACTCGGTCACGGGGTGAAGGGATTCCCATCAAATTGCGGCGTTTAACTCATCCCGAAATGGGGAGCGGACGGAATCCCTAACAGGTTATATATTAGAAAGATTTTACTCTCTACGACTGATGGTACGCCATTAGTATTTTTAAGGATTCGTTAGGAATAAATAACTGACACTAATGTCATTAAGTAGTCTCTACTAATTCTTAAAAATTTGTGAAAACATCTTATTCATCTTCCGTACGCCTTTACTTATTACTAAATAATAAGTGAAGGCGAAATATTTAAATATAAACGGTATTTTGCCTGGTAAACCAGAGGTGGAGGGTGATTACGCGTTATCCGCTATTAGTTTAGTTGGTTGTATCGATGCCGTTAACCGTAAGTAAAAAAAGCCGACCATACTTTTTTCGTTTAGTGGATGATAGGGGGAAAAACAAGTAAACGCCGTGTATTGTATTTTCGGCCGCTGATGCAGCAGTCGGCCAAGTATATGGGAACTTCTCGCGGTGTTTAAGAGATTGATAAGCTTTAAAATTGTCAGGATGAAAATAAATCACCGTATTATATTTCGGCCTATTGTACTAATATTCCCGAGGATGGTCTAGATGGGTCTGGAAGTATTGGGTGGAATATCGATATATTTTCCACCCAGACCAGTTCGCTATTGGTTTTCCCCCCGTGGTCTCGATTCGTGCCCGATATTGAGGTTGTAAGTATATTAGCACCCCTAGGCAGTTCGCTATATGTTGTCCCCCTCACTAACCGGCACGAAAGCCCGTACCGTATGTGAAATGACTATAAAAATACAATAAAACAATTTAGTCTAATCTATTTCTTAGTCCGGCAAAATAAATTTTGTCGTATCAATTTGTATTATTATCACCTTTAATGACAGCTGTACTGTTCGCGCTTTAATAGCGGCTTATTCGTCGATATCAATTTATTCTAAACTTTGGTTTTCTGTTATACTGGTGGAAAGGCCTACTAAACCAGCCTCTCCAAATTCTGATCGGCGTCCAATTTATCATCATCATGGCCGGAGTTACCGAAGATATTCAGAAAAAAATTACCGCGCTCTTTCGTGCATATATACTATATTCCCGATTATCCGGGATTGGATTATCCCGGAAGTAACGCTTAATTATCCCTGTATTATCTTAAATACGATACCCGAAAGATTTTTATACCCCTCATATTGTTTCTTTATTTTGTCTTAGATATTTGGCCATTAAAATTAGAATCAAACGAAAATTACAGATATTGCCACAATTTCTCGCTTCTTGTTTACTAAATAATAGAATATTTGAATATATGTATGTAAGCTGTTTGTTTATATTTTAATATTAAACGCTTATCGTCCGTAATTGCGACTTTTTGAGAATCTCTTTAAATTATCCGACCAATCGGTACCAGGTAATTAATTTTCCGTTTACCCCGGTTAAGTCATTGTCTATCGTATTTGAAAATCACTTTAAAGTGCTTTCGTAAATTTTAGTCGAAATTCGGTAGAACGTAGAATTTTTGATTCGAAATTGCTAGTGTGTCAAAGGTTTTATAATTTCGAATATGAAATGAAGCGTATGGTTTTAAGGAAATTAAAATGCAAATAGTTAACGTAATCAATTCTTTAGAATAAAATTCTAAAGAATTGATTTAAGGATTGATTTTTCATTTCTCTTCTTCGGGCATTAAATTTAAACCCACTGCGGCGTCTAAAGCGCCCCTTTGAAGACCGGTGCGCTAAACGTTCTAGGGATACAGTCTGTCTCGGGTAACTTTTAATTACTTTCGAAAAAACTCTCCACAGGTATAGAAAATGCTAATAATCTCTCTACATAAAGCTCCTACGGACCGCTTATGTATGCCGCCCGAATTTGAGTACTCCCCTACCACCTAGAAAGCTGAAATGGGGCCGATGTTATAGAGGGACCACCCAACTGTTTCGGCCATAGATGGCAACCTGGAAATCCATCCGAAAGAGATAGAAAAGCGTAAACTGAATCTACGGTGTTCGGTGTATGGCTTAATAATCGTTATTTCTCGACCATTTGAGCGTTTCGCGCTAAGAAAAATATTCGTTTAATATAGGATTGAAAAAAATTATATTCGAAAGCCGGAAAAAAGTGACGATTTCTAAATAGACGAATTTTAAATGTTAGTTTATTCCCACAAAAATAATTACGTGGGGATTTCGGGAGCTACGGATTACCGATTTCGTAATATTTTTTAAATTCAAAAGATTTTAATTTATCTCGATTTTGTTTTGGAAATGCTCTCGTTTTCCGATTAGAGGACCCGAAATCGAATTTCAGTCGCATTCTTTGGAAAATATTCGGTGGTCCGAATTCCGGCCATCCAGGACCTTGGTCGAGACTCCGCTTTTACCTATACCAACGGCCTACCAGAGGGCTCGGAGATAACCAACAGCTGGAGAAGTAAGGTGTTTTTCGGGAGAAAAAAGGTACGAGGACCAAACTATCATAAATAATCGGCACCTGACCGTGTCGAAACGCTTCGAATTTTTACTGGAACGGGTTCGATTCTCGAATCCCGCTCCTTAGAAATATTTATCACGGAGTCCGGCCCCGATCCGTCGATCCCCGTCCGGCCGACCCTTTCCCACGGACTGGCTCGGTCCCCCCACTTAGTACTGTAACCGAGTGGAAAGTAGCGACAAATCTTTTACACAAAAAATATTGGCTCGGCGTGAAGAGATATTGGCTCAATGTTTTCTGTGGTAGATAAGATTATATAGTAATAATCTTAATCTTAGATTGAACGTTTTTAAATATACAGTATATAAATTTTTAAGTGATAAAATTTTCTTTCCTGATAAGGATTTTTTTTGTCAACAGATGACGCCACATTCCATTCAGATAGAATACTATGTGGCGGTTCGAAACAAGCCCTTCCACAGGCTGCCCACCCATACGAAGGGGTCAGCCGGATGGTGGAGGACGAGGATCGACGGGCCGGGCCCGGACCCCACGATAAATATTCTCGAGGAGTGGGACCCGAGACTGGCCCGGACCCCATGATTTGATTTTCAAGGGGTGGGACCCGAGACTGTACCCCGGGTCCTCCAGAATGGAAAGCCGAAGCGTTTCCACGCGGCCAATCCCAGTGATTGGACCCCATGATAAATATTTTCAAGGGGGACCCGTGACTCAAACACGCCCCATGATAAATATTTTCAAGGGGTGGGACCCGGGATTCGAACCCGAATCCTCCAGAGTGGAAAGCCGAAGCGTTTCCACGCGGCCAATCCGGCCGACGTTATTTTCACATTAATATTAGTATTGTATCAATATATTGAATGAATGAATGAATGAATTCTCATTTTTAGTTAAATAAACATCTATTTTTATTCATAAATTATACAGTGGGTAATCGATTAACGAACAAATCGGATAGGCAAAATCGGGGTGTACAGTGGGTGATCGGTTCACGAACTATTCGGATAACGAACACTTTCGCCAAAGATTTTTATGTTCGGATAACGAACACTTCACAGAACAAACTGTGGGACCCGCGGACTGACGGAATGACAGGTCGGCCGGATGGCCGCGTGTAAAGCTGTGGCTTACCATCCTGGAGGATCCGGACCCACTCCTCCAATTTTTCAAGAGGGGTCCGGGCCCGGCCCGTTGCACTTCATCCTTCAATTATCTGGTTGATCCCATCATGGATGTTGGCCAGCCTGTGATGAGCTCTATAAGTAGCGTCGCCAGATAAAAATATCTCACGCGGATATGGCGGCTTAACTAACCTAACGGAATGACAGGCTTAAGTCTTGCGCGTTCGTGGAGATATGGGTAAACAGGGAGAACAGTAGTTTTTCCCGATTAAAATGAACTCAAAGACAACTTAAAAACAAATCAAAGATTTATTAAAGAAGGTAAGAGAGAGATGTTACAACGTTTTGGTCTTAGAATGCATCCATACAAGGTTGAGGTTAATAGGTTTGGTATCTCTACAACGACAATGCTATTAATCATTTCCGGAAAATCCTGAAGAGAGAAAAAGCAATCGACAGTGAACAGATTTTTTAACAGAATATAAACATAACAGATTAAAATGCATGACCCGGGTCCTCCAGAGTGGAAAGCCGAAGCGTTTCCACGCGGCCAATCCGGCCGACTCCCGATAAGGATTATTGTTTCTAGATCCGGATAATCGCGCGAATCAAAAACCGGACATCTGTACATATTTGAAAAATGGTCTTGACGGAAAATTTTGCTTGGAAAAAAGAGGAATGGCGGGGGAAAAGGACGTTTGGTAACTCTAAATTTACATTAGTAACATTAGGTTTCATCGATAAAATCGTCATTAAATTTAAATCCAGTAAGGACACCCTAGACCAAGCCTAATAGGCTTAGTGACCAATGCCGGTCCTAAGCGCCCCCATAAATGTACAAAAACCAAAGACTAAGACCAATGATAAAATAGTGGTAGTAGCGCCTCGGAAGGATTTATCCCGGACAGTTTAGTTTCATGGTGTGAACGAATTCTCGAGTTGGTAGATAACTATTCTCTATTTAAAAACAGACAGGCGTGGCCAATAAATAATGTATTTGTAAACTAAAACTTTTCCGGTTGTTCCTTCCACTCTAACATTTCGAGCCCATGGCCGTCTGGACAATATAATTGGTGTATGGATGAAATTCTTATTAATATTTTTTCTTACGCTTCTGTTTCCCTTATCTTCCAATAACAGTTACCACATTTTTTCCACTACATAATTTGCCTAACGTATCGGTAATTTTTCGAAGGATTCGACGGTTGTTGGAGTTCCACGGGTTTTATGTATAAATTAAATTTTACTTTTCCCTAAGTGGGAGTCGACGATTTCCAGCCGATCTCGATCTGGTTGGTCGTTTCCACCTTCGGCCCTTCTCCAGAATATGTCGAATAAATTTGGGGCGGGCTACCGGCATAGACGGAAGGTCCGTCTGTCGGGCCATTGACAGAGAGAACGGGTGAATCGTAAATCTGCGCCTATTATCTTAACCCGGATGCTATCGGGACTATTCCGTGCATCTTAAATCGATGGGTAGCCTGTATCCCAGTGTTTGTCGACCTGTTTTATATGGGGGCGCGCTAGTAGAGTAACTGAAACTCTGAGGCGCGCTTTTAATTAAATGTCAATTAAATAAAATTAGCCATAAAACTACTGTACAAACTAGGATAATTATAAAAAGTCTCTCGAAATAAGCATTTATTTTTAAGATATTACAATACGTTTATCGAGTATGACGATATAATTAGTTTTAATTTATATAGCCTACAAAAAATTAACCGGCAGCGCCAGCGGCTCACTCCCGACTGCTCCCATTCGCTTACGCTGTCGAACGAAATTACTCTGGTGGTGGTTAAAGAAGTTTGGCTTCAAAAATCCCTCCCGAATTAAAAATAAATTTAAGGAAGGTATTATCTATTCCTTTTTAAAGATTAAGGAAATAAGCGTCCAGCTTAAAATATCGAAGAAAAAAGACACGAGAACCACCCGCCTATCCGTAGCTTTTTAAAAATACGGGTTTTTATTTTATATCCAAAAAATCATAAATCGTTCTTTCATTCGCTCGGGGCGCACCTGGCCTCATTCAGAACCCCGGACGCACCGGTTGAGGAGAGCCGCTTTATCGCATGACCAGCGGATTATTTCGACCCCGACACCTACCAGAAGTTAGATATATGCAAATTAGCGGGCGATATATATGGCCTTCCTCCACTTACAATGTAGATGAGACTCTAGTCTTCATTAAATATATAGTATATAGCCATGGAGATGATTTATCGATTCGCTCATTTAAAGATTATTATCGAAACGATTTTTCGTATTAACCGGCCAGCTACGGGCGCGACTAAAAACCAGAAAAGAACGAGGCATTCGGAAAGAAAGTTCCGCGCTAGAAATGACCGTATGTCCAGTAATCGGATAATTCGACCGCTATTTAAATCATTCCTATCAAAAATTGGCGCGATTTTGCTTCAGAAATCGATTTAAATGGTAAAGGAAAATGAAGATTACCGAATTTTTAAGTAAATATTACTTGTTAGAAAATATTTAAGCAAATTAAATGAAAAACCTATACAGTATATAACATATATACTATATAAATTTTTTATTCGATTTACAACCTTATCCGTGTATATGGAATAATCGGCCACTGGTTTATCCCACCCAGGGCCGGTCCCACTAGTGCCGGTTAACGGAGAGTCTACTGTAGCTGAAAAAGTACGTTCTTCCATTCCGGTAGTCGGATAACGTATAGATATTTAAAGGACCAACTTTCGGTACCACCGCTATAGCCGAGTTCGAAACTACAGTATTTAATTTTACTCAGAAAGTTAATAACGAAGCCCAAGTTTTCTTCGAAACGTTTCCATTCCGGTAGTCGGATAACGTATAGATATTTAAAGGACCAACTTTCGGTACCACCGATATAGCCGAGTTCGAAACTACAGTATTTAATTTTACCCAGAAAGTTAATAACGAAGCCCAAGTTTTCTTCGAAACGTTTTTTTTTATCAATTCTAGGTTTTTTACGCTATCGATTTTTGTCTGGCCAGGTAGAATAGTGACTAGTACGGTAGCCACTCTTATTACCGGCGTCATTACCACCAAATTTCATCCGGCTGTAACTTTGG
Source organism: Olivierus martensii (assembly GCA_000484575.1). Taxonomy (NCBI): domain Eukaryota; kingdom Metazoa; phylum Arthropoda; class Arachnida; order Scorpiones; family Buthidae; genus Olivierus; species Olivierus martensii. The sequence continues at coordinate 39,352 of AYEL01061082.1, read as the reverse complement.
TTCTAAGTTAGATACGATCGATCTGACGGTTATATCGGAGAAAAGCGTTGGATGAGGCACCCGAATTTCAATCTTCATCTCCAATTAATAAAAGAACTGGAGCGGTTTAAAGTGACCAAAAGCCGGTTTATCTTTTCTTTCTTCCGCTCCGTACGGTAGCGGTAGCCACCAAATTTCGGATATACTTTATTATTTCTCAGATTACTTCGGGTCTGCCTAATCGGGTGAAAATAAAGGCAGGAAATCAGATCCGTTTTCCGTAAACACTTCTATATATAAATAATATTTAGAATTAAGGTGGGCTGGGGTAAGGGCGTACTCGCGGAAATGCATTTTCGGGATTTTTTTTATTATAAGATAATCGAAATTCTGATATTTGATATTGTAGTATTCTACTACCAGTTAATATCGACCTACTGACGTAGATAACTCACGACCAATGATGCGAATCTAGTATTTACATCGACCTTTACAAATACGTCCCGTCCGAATAGCGAATAAAACGTTGACAGCATTTTAGAAATGCAATAATTCTTAAGGTAACTTCATATTAGGAGATACTTTTTTAGTAAGTACGAAGAATAATATTTCTTGACATTTCAAAATTTATCGAGAAATACCCTGGTACGCTCTGGCCCCGTAAATATTGTTACCTGGGAAAATGCGAATCTGCACCTTGGGATAATCGCTTTATAGGCTGTTCTGGCCTCGTAACGCGTTCAATTTTACTTTTTCGTGTTCTACATTTTAATCTGTTTATTAGCTTCTTTTTCTAGCGTATAACGCGGGTCGCGGCTACGTCAGAAAAACCAACAGGGGGCGATTATTCGAAAGAAATGAACGGCACGCGAACGTTGTCCGAGATCGATAAATGCAAAGATATCGACTAAAATTTTCGTGTAAACCATTTTTTATTCGATAAAAAACATTTTGTCATATTTCACTATACCATCCCTCACATTTCACAAGGGCGACACAACCTCCGTCCCCCCTGCCTATATGTTAAAGCCGATTTCGATCGGCTTTATCATACAGGTTGGGGCCATCGAAAAGTGACCCGTGTAAAAGGTCTATGCCTTCGTTTTTTAAAAAAATCGAGGTCAAATGTCATGACGCCGGACCACGCCGCTTATATCTCTAAAATTTAGACTCTATTCAACCAAAACGGTGGAATAGTAACTGTAAAATTCGTTTACCACAAAATATTGAAGAACTACAGTGGCTGAACAAACATAATTACTCGGGACAGATGAGAGCGATACTCACTATTACTGTAGCCTCCATCTGGAAAAGTCGCTGCGCAGTTTACTTCAACAAACCGACAAACGCTCAACCTATGCGAAATTCTACTTTCAATTAAAGCAATTTATTGATGATATAAACTACCAAACAAAAAATGGAAATAGACTAAAAATAGACCAATGGTTAGAGACAAGTATTGTCCAAATAAATATTAATGTCATTACTATGATCAGTTAATTCATATAAGAAAATAACTATATGTAATAGTATTCTTCTGTGCACATTTGTAAAGGAATTCTATTGTAAATTTGCATAAACATTTTGATGTCTGCCTTGTGAAGCACTGATGGTTCTATCACACATCGATTATAATCGCCAGTTTTGTATATAATGTTATTAAATAAAGTTTTATTAAAATCTTTAAAAAATACCTGTGGAATAGTAGTTAAGGCGCTCGCGTGTGGATCTGAAGGTTGTGAGTTCGAGTCTCGTTTAGGTGTTGTTTTTTTTTTTCAAGTGAATAAATTGAAATATTACTAGCGATAAAACTTCAGATAAAATCAAGTTTTTATGTCATAGTTAAGTTATGGGATAGTAGAACTCTTCCAATAGCTATTATTCCATACGTAAAGACGCCTTCGAGCGCAAATGGATATATTAGATATCATCCGACGCATAGTGAATTAGGACAATATGAGAGTGACAGAGATAAAGCGAGAAAAGAGTCCGAACAATAATTGAAAAGTGATTTTGCCAAACGTAACTATGATTAATTGAAAAGTGATTTTGCCAAACGTAACTATGACAAAAAAAAAACTCCATTTTCCTGAAGTTTTATTGTTAGTAATATTTAAATTTATTCACTCGAAAAAACTAGGTCCGGACTTTACGTGAGATTCGAACTTACAACGTTCCGCTCCGCAGGAGAGGACTTAACCACTAAGCCGCCACTTAGTGTCGAAATAGTTGCAGTTTTTTAGGCATATAAACGGTGAGATCCCGCTTTACGACCTGGATCTTTTTAATAATGAAGGCATAGTTACCTAAACCCTTTTACACGAGTCACTTTTCGATGGCCCCCAATCTGTAGGTTAAAGCCGATCGAAATCGGTGGACAGAGTTGTCCTCTCACAGTTCAAGAGTTCAATTCTTGTTTCTTTAACAAAGGTTAACTCTTAAACGAAACAACCTATCTTAATGCGGTAAAAAGAATTTTATAGCAAATTTGTTCCTAATTCTGTTCGTGCCAATTAGGATGCGAAAATAAACTTCTGAGCTTTTTTTAACCTCCACGTACGCTCTTACCCCGTTTCGGGGTAAGTGAGGGTAGCTGACATTTTGTAAGATTTTGTCGCAAATATGAAGTTTTCAAAGATGAATTAAACGGCAATAGCTGTGTAATGCCATTGTTAACGACCCTGCCAAATATCTATACGATATGTTGAAATACCTTCGTTTAAAGTCCAACTTTGTAAAAACCGCTGAGCGCTTACCCCACTCCACCTTACATAAAATAAGTTGATGTAATTGACAATAGGATGATTTTGTTGGACTCTAATTATACGTATAATTACTATAATTTTCGGATGGGTGCGCTTATAATTTGTTTTCCTCCATTCAATCGTATTACGCGGTTACGAATTTCTTTTTATTTACCTTTAGTAAGAACTTTGAAAATTTGAACAATCTTTCCCTATAGTGGCTTCTATTCCGATTTTTTGGGGGAATTATTTGATATTTTAACAAAAAACCTTATAAGGAATAGGTAAAAGTTGTCGTTCAAAATACCCGAATTCTTGGAAATATAATTTGGTCGACCGGGTAGAGTACTTTGTTCGCTTTATCAGTTATTGAAAATTTAAATACTTTTGACCAAATTTGGAGTACTGTACCTCGGGCCTATTCTAGCGCGATTAAAAACTGGAAATCGAGCTAAAATTAAAAGGTATAGAAGCGGACGATTCTCTCGTACGCTCGTATGGGTAGATATGTCTGTACGCGGTAACGTTCCACACCGATTTCCAGACAAACTGGAAGCTACGAAGGAAGTAGGAGACTTTTGATCACCAATTTTTCTATCGGCAGTATGGCTCCATCTAAGAGATACGCCCGTTTACCGTTTTACTTAGGAGACTTTTGATCACCAATTTTTCTATCGGCAGTATGGCTCCATCTAAGAGATACGCAAAAAATATTTGCAAAAAATTTCCACGCCGTAAGATTAAAAATAAAGAGGATATTTCGTCATCTATTAGCGTACTGTGGTTAGAAGATCTCTTTAAAAAATGGTTATCGTGTAAAAGATAAACGATTCGAAAAACTCAAATAAGTAAAATAATAAGCCGAAGAAAGAAATGATGTTGGTTACAAATGAGAGGCGGCTATTTTGGCCGACGTTATTATTTATTTGGTTAAATAGCCGTCTAGAAATTACTAACAGATGACGTTTTTAACCCATTTCCCCATTTCTTAGCACCGTCCTTGGCTTATTTTCTTACGTATTAGAGGGTTGGCACGGGATTTTACTGGGATCTGGAAGGTCGATTAAGACGGTTCCTAGCCATTCGGTATTTTCTATCGAGAGCGCTAAATAAGTTTTATGCCAAATATCGGCGTAAAATCGAAATTTCCAGGAAAGTTTATTAAAATCGAGGCTGGACTTTTTAAAATTCCCAGCCACCATTTCTTCGAAAATTCTTTCCTTAAAATCGAACACCAACTCCAAGGATTTTTCCTCGACTGGTAAAATTTGGTGGGAGAGAGATAATTAGCCCGGAGAAAGCTACGTACTGTACGGGGCAGTGGAAGCTACCCACCAAATTTTATAATAATTTGGTCGACAGATGGCGGGATAAACCCAACGGGTTAGCGCCAATATTTAATATTTGACGGAATCCGTCGGGCTGTCTGTAAAGTTTATTATATATTCGAAAGATAAATTTCTGGAACTAATTCGAAAGGTTAGACGATTAATAAAGAGCGCCCGTACGGATAAATATCGAAGTGACCCACTTTATTCCCCGGGGTGGTGGCGAAAGGTTAATACACACTTATCTAATTTTTCCCAGGAATTTTTTATTTCGGTAAAAAGAGAAGCGACCAGTATTTAGTCCGTCCGATATTTTGACAGTTTGTTCGGTTAAGGTTAAGTAAAGCGTTTTAGTTAGAGTAAATTGGTGGAGGTAGGAATGCGCCGAAGACGGGCTACGTTTCCACCGGATGGGCCGTTTAATAGTAACGGTTAAGATTCGGTCGATTCTTTGTCCACCTCTGTGTGACGTAGCCGTCTCCGTCGGGCGTAAATAACATTAAGGTAGAGAAAGGAAAACGTGTTTAATACGGTAGAATGGCGACCCTCCTTTTCTATCCGTCCTAGGCGCAGTTTCCGTTTTTAGTCGGCTTCTCCACCGCCCTAGGATTTCTTTGTCCTAAGTTAAGATCGTAACATTATCGCCTTTTTCTAGTAAGAGTGGTCGAAAACATTTCGGTTTCCGAATCACTTATCGTCCGGGATCGACACGGGAATTAAAGAAATATTATTGTTATCCGGATATAATTGCACCGTACAGTTCACCTATACAAACCGCGGTGGAATGAGGTCGACTACGGTTTCTATCCCGCTTCTCCCCTGGTCCTTCGAAGATGGGGAGGAAATTTAATAGTGTACCGTATTAATCGGTGGTACCTGGCCTAGCGTTAAGTCGGTTTCCGGTTCTACTTCAGTGTTAGCCGTCCGCTCTTCATTCCCTCTTATTGGGAGTCGATACAGAATTTATAGACGATAGTAAACGTGTTCTTTCGAGTATACATAAACTTTTAAACGGCGTATAGAATAATCGAAAAATGATTTCTGTGAGAATGATCTAGAGCCGAGAAAGAGTAATTGGCTATTTTGATAGCGTATTTTCTGTAGACCGGGGATTATCTAATTAACAAAACAGAATCCTATCCAGCTTACTTCGGCCTCTACCGTCGGCTTAATACCGGCTGGTAGGAAGATATCGGTACCCCCGCCTATTAATCGACGTATAGGTTAACGTTCCTTCGGTATGGTACTATGAATCTACCTCGCCGGGGACGATAGTTTGGCCACTAAACTCTATCGAATAAATTGTAATCGCTCTACTTTACCGCTACCGGTTTGGTCGGTAGCGTGGAAAATTTGATTTAAAACCTTTATTTTATCGACGGAAAGGAAGTGGGTGCCTAGTCGGTACGGACAGCCCCGAGTTTTTACACTCCGCAAACGTCTCGGAAGAAAATGTCGGGACCCAATTAAATGGACCGTTTTTCTTCGGATTTGGCTAGAAAAGCTTAGGGGGCTGGACTGGCCCCCGATTCACGGTCGGGACAATTTTCCATCGGCCACTTAATTTAATTAAATTAGTGGGTCCGGAACAGATGACCAAAGGGAGGTCGATCACCATCCTTTAAAAATGTCGTTGGTCGTAAACGAATATGTACCAACTACTCTGGCCACCAGTAATCCCCGTTTTGGCTCGGTAAACCCGAGCTCTGCACCAGCGCTTTTGACCGAAAGCACCGGGGAACGGTTTTGCTTTCGTTTCCATTTGGCCGGGTGGTCCACGCCCTTAATGTTTCCATCCTTCGCCACCGTCGATTTTATCGTCACATTTTACTCTGGATAAGTTGACTGGTAGAAATTGCCAAACTGCTTAAACTTTACATTTGGCGGGAAGATAGCTTTAAACTCGCGTCCGAAATAAAAACTCAAAAAAATTCCAAGATGGAATTTCCACTTTACGAAGATTGAAAGTATAAAAACAATTTTTCTGGATAGATGGCGCCATATGTTTAAGCGGTGCGCAGTCACTAGAGTACCGCGTTCCTTGGCGCCACTAGATGCCGCCAAATCGGCCGTTTTATATCCTGTTAGATAGGGAATTATCATCGCTCTTTTAGGCCAAGCGATAAAAAATTAGAGGTATCACAAACTTCAAACACGAATCTATTAATTTATAAATATATAGATTTTGAAATCTGAATGAGTTAATGCGCTAACATATTTAAAATTTTGTTTTTAAATCCCCCGAAGGATGCCTATAAAATATATTATGTAAAGCAAATTATGTAGCGAATTAATACTTATCAATTTTAAAAAAATGTATTCGTTTTCTTTAAATCGATAAGTATTAATTTCCGCTTTCAGTATTTTAAAACAACTTTATTTATTTAAATTATTAACTAATTAATTTATTAATTTCTTATTTTGTTTTCAATAAAATAGCATAAATTATTTAAATAATTTATGCTATTTTAGGCATTATGGAAAATTCTGAATAAATAAAATATATAACAGGGGTAGCCAAACTTCATATCACTATGAGCCACATAGGAGAATCTCAAACACTCGAGAGCCGCATTTTCTCGATGCAATCCCGGAGTTTTCCATCGAAAATGAGTAATACGCATAAAATGAGTCAAACGAAACATTACGCCGTTATGGTACTCGGTTGACGGTGTCTATTACTTTATCCCAGTGGTATTTCTAGGTGGGCCGGAAGGATGAACTGGAAACGTTCAGGCTTTCCAAACAGCCCAAGCGTTTCCAGATTCCGATCTCCCAACATCGAGTCGCCTCTGGCCCCAGCAATTTATTTCCGAGAGGCGAACCCGGCATTCTATTTCCGTCCTCCAACTATGAAATAATTGGTAGCGGGGATGGCCAGATACCCTTATTACCTGGTGACCAGTTATCACCTACCCGCTTGTTCGGCGATCGACCTCTTATCGCGTAGACTTTTTCTGGCTGTCCCGACATCTCTTATTTGTTGACAGACGAATGAAAGGAGACCGAGTTACAGCCGTTCCAGCTTCTCGGCCATCTCATCCAGTAACGCTTCTCCAGATGGAAATCTGTCGTCCGATTCATCCATCTCGGGTGATGACGGAAACCGCGTCTACTTGGGTGTTCCCTCGGCTGGTTGTCTGCAGTGGCGGGGCCGGGCCAGATCCCCGCGATACGTGAAATCTCCAGAAAGTGCGAAAGCTATTTTTCCTGTCAGTTATTTTATTCCGATTAATCGGCCTTCTATTTGCAGGCACTACGGCCAGTTAACGTTACCGTCGGTAAAGGCCAGATCCCCGCGATACGTGAAATCTCCAGAAAGTGCGAAAGCTATTTTTCCTGTCAGTTGTTTTATTCCGATTAATCGGTCTTCTATTTGCAGGCACTACGGCCAGTTAACGTTACCGCCGGTAAACAAAATTATTGTTGGACGGTGAATCCGCTTTTTTCCCCTATTCTGTGGTAAAACGATCAGATGGCGGGGATAGCTGTCAGCGGCCGGGTCCACAAATGAACATTTTATTTAATAATCAAATATGACAATCGAGAAACGCGCGATAGGATTTTAACAAAAAGCGGATTTTAATTTTGAAAGAATTTTAAAAAATTTCTTCTCTTCCTGCGTAAGTCGGAAAAATTTCTGGAAAAGTTTGAGGGTAATCGGACTAAAAAGACACCAGCGTCTGGCGGGCTAAACGTCTATTTTTTACCCGGGCTTTCTTTTCACTCCAATTCGAGATTAGGCTTCTCGCTCCATCCAAGGGTTTTATTCCAGCGGATGAAATGGGGCCCAGCTAATTTCCCAGTCGACGGGGAGAAGAGTGGAGCCAGCGGTGAAAAAATTTGTGGTTACCGGCCGGTGACACGGACGGAACACAAACTGAACGGATATTCGGCGTCTGTGGTATCAGAGAATTATCCCGAAGTCGGGAGACACGTTCTCTGCCAGGAATGGCAGCCGCATCGATCGATAATGGTCCAGGGCATCTCTGATCGATATCGAATTGTCTGTTGTTAGCGGGAAGAGTCGGGTGGGTGGTGGGCCGTCCACTCGCGGTCGACCCCTCTCTCTATCCGCGCGCTACTTAACCTCGGCCGTACCATCCAATAGTTGGCTGTTCGTTACTTCTAATAGTGGGTTATAAAAGCGTAGGTGGGACCAATTCGCGTCTCCAAATTATCGGTTTGGGTCAGAAACCAGATAAAAACACTCGGGTCAGCCAGCTCGGCCCGTGTTCTTCTTACCCACTGGGCCGATATCGACGGGCCGGTCGCTAGACGGTATTTCGTGTCGGTGAGGTTTCCATCTACAATTTTGGTCGGCCGACCAGTGGCTTGGATGGACGAAATTAAAAAATGACCGTCAGAGGGGTAGAATGGGAACCGACAACCGACTCTCGAGCTGGTCGGTAGTCGTCGGTTAACTTAACCAGGGCGTGACGGACATTCGATCTTCGACGCGCTTGATTTGGATGGACGAAATTAAAAAATGACCGTCAGAGGGGTAGAATGGGAACCGACAACCGATTCTCGAGCTGGTCGGTAGTCGTCGGTTATCTTAACCAGGGCGTGACGGACATTCGATCTTCGAAGCGCTTAATTTTTCCTGTTGCTAAAAAATGTATTTTTCTTTGGACAGGTTGTCCGGCTAATCGAATCGGAAGCGCTCACCCGGTAAGTACTCTCCTCTTGGATTATCTTTATCCTTACCTTTTTTTTGTTGAATGTGAAAATTAACGGTGACCGGTGGCCTTCGAAAACTTATTTACTCGTACACCTTCGGCCGGCGGGACTAGTCGACGTCTTTTTTTCTCGTGAGCCGCGCAGACGGAACGGAGGTTGGGAAATGTAGAAAGCCACTTCGGGCGTGGTTATCACCCCAAAGATTCGTTATTTCCACGCGCTAGACAGTTCCGTTTCATTTCTTTGGAAGAAGACCATTGTTATTACCGCCGAGCCGCTGTTTTCCCATTACCGTTATGTCATTCACCATCGTTTGGAATGTATATTTTCCTCTCATCGTTCTTATCGAGTCACGCGTGACGTAGTAAAAGAGGGAAGACGACCGGGACAGCGCCATTAGTTTGAATGGACTAAAGAAACAGTGTATATCCAGCGGATTGAGCACCGGCTGGAACGGCTTCGGCTTTCTATCCAAACTTTCGCGATCGATTCATCTTTCCGGGCGGGGATCGTACGTCCGCCGTTCCGCGGTCCTATCTGGGCTCGAGCTGTTCCTAGTCTCTTCTTCCAATTAGTCCTAAGAAGACACGTCGACCGGATACCGCGTGATGAAGCCATCGCTTATCGTCTGGCAAAACCGGGTTCAATTTTAGATCACATACCTCCGTTTTAGGTGAGGTTCGGGTTTTACCTATTCAACTCCATCCGGTCGCTTTGTTGTAGCTGCTGAGCGGCCGGTAGTAGGCTGCTCTAAAGGCTGTTTCACAATTAGCGGTTGCGGAGCGAAAAATGGGCTCTCGCGGGTCCGCATCGCTAGAATCTAATTTCCGCTTCCGTAATCATTTCACAAAAAACTGAACCTTTGCGTTTATTTTCTGCTAACCAGTTTGCGGGCGGTTTTGGCAATTTCAACTTGGTTGAAATTTTTGCGGATCCGTGAGTGTTTATCGGCTTCGCCGATTCCCTTAAAATGGAAAACTTTCTTCTATACTGTCCGCGTTTATTCCCCGCGCCGGATGTACCGACCCTCCCAGGTTTGTTCTGGTAGGATACTGTCAGCCCTCCCCGGACTGATAGCTGACAAAATAAGGAAAATCATACGCATCAAAAGTAAACAAATATTTACGTAGATGTCTTTGGTCTTCAATAAATCAATAAAAGAATAAATTTCCACCGATGCTACTGACACATCGAATCCTGGCGGGAAGTACCGATTCGTTCGTTAACTTACTTACAAGTTAGTGGCTAAGTAAACAGTGGTAGATAACGCTAGCTCTAACGGTTTTCCGTTTTAAATTCGACTAGGGTGACCGTATGGCGTAGAATTCCTGATTTTCTGTCTCGATAGCGTTGAATTTCGTTGGAACTACGTAGATTCGTATCATTACTTCTTCGCCCATTTGTCGGCCCGATGGCTTCGTGGTAAAACATTCAGTTATCACCTCGAAGCATCGGATTTGAAATCCCGGTCCCACACTTTCAATTTTTCAGGAGTCGAAGGACGGGATTAAACCTCGTCCTTCGACTTCCTGTTGTCCCCATCATGTGTTTTTCCTAGTGTGGTTTAACTGCACTTTTTGCTCGATGACTGCTATTACACAGGTCTGCCGCGGCCCACCCCACACTCCTGGTGGAGGCGGTCTTCGGATGGAGGATGTGATCGAATAGCCGGGCCTCTACGTCATTGGAATTGCGGGATTAGGAAATTAAACCTAATCCTCCACGGTGGAAATACAATACGCTCCTATTCGGCCGATCACGTAGACTTTAAAAGTGGCTATCGACAGATGAAGGACATTGCGTAAGCGTATGACGGCTTAATAAATCTTCTTTGTCCCACTCCCCCATCTTGTTCATCTTTCTTGATCTGTTTAATGGGAGAGTGATTTCCGCGTCCTATTATCACTGTTACTACTTAAGAAACAGCGTTCAACATCTGTTCAGTGATTTAACTATGGGAACTCTCCCTGGGCAGTCCAGCCGTTTCGGTAAAGAAGGAATACTCACTACCGGATTTGTGGCCCATCATTAGCGAAAAAGATCTCCTATAGTGTCCGTCATCCGCGTTTCGGGCGGTAAGTGAAGGTCGTGTCCACCCATCTGGAGCATGGTGGCCATTAAGCTGTGGAAAATGTCCGTCTGGTTAACTTGTTATCCAATTTTAAAATTCATTTTTTAAATTTTATTAATTTAGTGGGAACCAATATGGTCATAAATGTGAAAATAACAGATTTAAAGATGAATGGGCGTAAAAATAGCTTCTCTTTTATAGTAGGCTTAATAGTATGGTCCGGCTATATTCTCTTCCATCTTAATATAGAGTATAGTACAGTCCGATTTGGACCTACAATAATAGCATTTCGTGCATGTGAAACCTCCTTTCCACCCAATAAATGAACCCATTTAGGGCCTGGGCTGGCCTGGAATTAAATTACCGATGATAAAAAACCGATTTAAATCTTATTTCCATTAATGTCCATATTCGCTTCCTCGTCCCGATGATAAAAAACCGATTTAAATCTTATTTCCATTAATGTCCTTATTCGCTTCCTCGTCTGGTGCCGTGGGAATGGTTATAATCCCACTTCAATCTTTTTTTTTTTAATCCGAATGATTCTGCCTTAATCGTTATAAATCGGTTGTACCTAGAGCTAGGAGACCGGCTATTATCGGAACGTAGCTAACAGTATTTCTTATCATTTCTTCATCAATAATATATTACTAACGCAGTTTTTAAAACTCTGAAAGAGAATAAAATGGAGAAAATCAAACTATAATAGAATGAAGAAATAACACTAGAATTCATCTGTTTCCAAATTTGCCGCATGGTTTCGTAGTTGTTTAATACCATTTTAGGAAAAAGGATTCGCCTGGCGCACTTTGTTTTCTATTTTTTTGTTTTTTACCCTCTAGCCATGGAAAAACAGATTTACTTAACTGAAACTTTGAATGCTGGAATTTATTATAGTACAGTATATTATACTAGATTGCGTTTGGAATGAACACGACAAGCATTATCACTGTGTAATTATTGATATTATATATATGTTATGTGTCAGAATTGCTTATAGTAAATAAACGTATATGGTATTCTGTAGTTTAAAACAAGCAAAATTTTTATATAAATATAGTCATAACCGCTCTGTTGCGGAAATTTGGCGTTGAAAAGAGGCCGCGCGGTAAAGCAGTCGTTACCATTTTTAAGACCCGGCTTAATTTCGTGTCCCATACTTCCAGGCTTTTCAGAAGATTATAAGAATCAGGCCTTCGAATCTCATCCTTCGACTTATCACGGGCTTTTGGCATCCCATGTCAACCTTTCAACGGCCGTAGCGGTTGCCGGATTAGCCGCGTGAAAAAGCTCCGGCTTTCCACTCTAGAGGACCAGGGTTCGAGTCTCGGGTCCCACCCCTTGAAAATATTTAGCATGGGTCCAAGCCCGGCCGTCGATCTCCATTTTCTACCATCCGACTGACCCTCCGCAGAGGTGGGCAGCCTGTGGAAGGGCTTGTTTCGCGTGTCACATAGTATTCTCTTTGAATGGAAAGTGGTTTCATCTGTTAACAAAAAAATCGCCGTGGCGAAGCATATCTGTTGTGACTCTTTCGGCGGCTGGAACGATTATTCTTAAAGGTTCTTTAACACCGATTGCAAGCATTAACGTTGGCGCGGGCTTTCGCCATAATCCCTCCATTTTTTTCTGCTAAGTGGCTAATCATGGAAAAACACATGGTGAAAAAGGAATGGAGCTATGATGAAAGCGCGCTGAAACGTTAACGCTTGCGCTTGGTTAAAAGAGCCTTAACACGTCTAACATTTCGGTACGTCGGCCGGATTGGCCGCGTGGAAACGCTTCGGCTTTCCACTTTGGAGGACGCCGGATTGGCCGCGTGGAAACGCTTCGGCTTTCCACTCTGGAGGACCGAGTTCGAATCCCGGGTCCCACCTCTTGAAATTATTTATCATGGGGTCCGGTCCCGGCAGGTCGATCCCCGTCCTTCACAATCCGGCTGATCCCTCTGCAGGGATGGGCAGCCTGTGGAAGGGCTTGTTTCGCCCTGCCCAAAAAAAAACATTTCGGTGAACCAATCCGGCTGATCCCTCTGCAGGGATGGGCAGCCTGTGGAAGGGCTTGTTTCGCCCCGCCCAAAAAAAACATTTCGGTGAATCAGAAATTTAGGCACAATAGGGCTCGTTGCTTCCGATGCAATAGGATTTACTTTAAACACTTTCTATAAAACCTATTTCATTGGCGGCCGAATGGCCGAGTGGTAACGCGTTAGAGTGCCATGCAAAAGGATTCGGGCTCGGCAACTCCTGGAAAGCTTTTCGGGGTTCCGGGTTAAGCCCGGCTATCCCGGCCTTCACCATCCTACACCACCTCCTCTACGAGTATGGTTGCAGCCCATGGTTGGAACATTCCTCGCCTCTTAGTAATCTCACTGATTGCAAAGGAAAAAAACTTATTTTATTGACTATACAACATTTAAGTTAATTTCAATGAAGGTAAAAACGCAGCGATTTTTCCTCTTTATCGCTGTTATATCCGTTGTCATATCTCCGCAAGGAAGACATAAGACTATATGTTTAAAGAGAAAATTATTCTTGAATTTTTAATTATAGGATACCGTACGACTATTTATTGTATGTAATTCCGATACACTCCTGATATTTAAGCGATAAATTACAATTATACCACTCGGTCGGTTGTTGGCGGTGGAAGCATGCTGCTCTTTCATCAGGAGACCGGGTTCGATGGCCAAGTTCCCTGCTCAAGCTGTTTAGACGGATTCGGGTCCGGCTAGTTAAATTCTATTGTCCACCAGACGGCTGCTCCCACCAGGGATGTAGGCGATGGCATTTTCTGTCAACAGATGACGCCACATTGCATTCTCTAAGCATACTGTGTGACGGGGGTACAAACCGTTCCACAGGCTGCTCACTGCTGAGGATATAGATGTAGGAAGAGGGAACTTTCTCAGCCCTATCCTGTTTAGACGGATTCGGGTCCGGCTAGTTAAATTCTATTGTCCACCAGACGGCTGCTCTCACCAGGGATGTAGGCGATGGCATTTTTTGTCAACAGATGACGCCACATTGCATTCTCTAAGCATACTGTTTGACGGGGGTACAAACCGTTCCACAGGCTGCTCACTGCTGAAGATATAGATGTAGGAAGAGGGGGCTTTCTCAGCCCTAGCACTGCGACTACCAAAGGTCTATTTTTTGTCAGCAGATGACGCCACTTTCCACTCAGTAAGAGTGCTAAGTGGCGGGGCGAAACAAGCCCTTCCACAGGCTGCCCAGCGCTGCGGAGGGGTCAGCCGGATTGTGGAGGACGGGGATCGACGGGCCGGGCCCGGACCCCATGATAAATATTTTCAAGGGGTGGGACCCGAAATTCGAACCCGGGTCCCACCCCTTGGGCTTTCCACTATGGGAACCGGGTCCTCCATAGTGGAAAGCCGAATCGTTTCCATGCGGCCAATCCGGCCGACACCAAAGGTCTATTGTGCACCTCACCCCTGCAGAGGGGTCAGCCAGATGGTGGAGGACGAGGATGGAGGGGACAATATTTTCAAGGGGTGGGACCCGAAATTCGAACCCGGGTCCTCCAGAGTGGAAAGCCGAATCGTTTCCATGCGGACAATCCGGCCGACACCGAAGGTCTATTGTGCACCTCACCCCTGCAGAGGGGTCCGCCAGATGGTGGAGGACGAGGATGGAGGGGACGGGCCCGGATCCTACCATAAATATTTTCAACGGAGAATGGAACCTGCCAAAGTGTTAGTGCGAAACGTTTCCACTCGGCCATCCGGCCGAAGGTTAGGTTTGGTTAAGCCACCATATCACGCACGGAATATTCTGTATCTGGTGGAGACCACTTTCAGTCTCGCGAAGACTGATCAACATAGAAGTTAATTAGTTTCAATTTTCCATAACTAATTTCTAGCTTTAGCTTTGGAACTATACCATTCCCCTATCTAATCGAATCAGATATATAAGGTTATAGCCATATCGCGCGAGGATTATGTATCTGGCAGCTGCCACTTATAGAGCCCGTCTCAGGCTGGGCAACCCCATCATGGGGTGGCCGGATGGCCGAGTGGTAACGCTGTAGGCGTGCCACGCGGGAGGACCCGGGTTCGCGTCCCGGGTCTTGTCCCGGATTTTTTCGGGGTACTGGGCCCGGCCCGGTGATCCTCCTCCTTCACTATCCGGTCCCCCTCCATGGGTGTGGGTGCAGCCCATGGTTAGAACTGGCCCCGCCTCCTTAGTATTCTCCCTGATTGGAAAGGGGTCGTAAAATAAAAAAAATAAATAAATAAACCCCATCATGGATCAATCGGAAGGTTGAAGGCTGGGGTTCAACGGGGCAGGCCGGATCCGCTCCCGAAAAACTGGAGATGTGGGACCGGATTTGAACCCGGAGACTCTAGGGTGGTAAACCATAGCTTGCCGAGGGTTCAACGGGGCAGGCCGGATCCGCTCCCGAAAAACTGGAGATGTGGGACCCGGATTTGAACCCGGAGACTCTAGGGTGGTAAACCATAGCCTTGCCGTAACGCGCCGAAACCCCATGGCCGTACTCTTTCTAAGAAATTTTTGATTAGGAGTTTTTGTTAAAAAATTATCTGGATTCGAATTATTTTTGTCAATCGCCTCTTCGAAACATCTCTAAAAATAGCGTGATGCGAACAGTTATCAATCAGAATAATATGACGAGGATACGCCAGCGGTTTTGGCAGCTGGAAAAAGTCTTCAAAAATAGTCATCCAACACCACTGGATTGTCCGCTCGATATTTGAAAACGACGGCAGCAGCGACGTTAAGTTGGATGTATTTTAGACAACATACATTCGATTATATTTTATTTATTTATTTAATATACACACCACAATAATCCTTTTCAATTGTGCCCTGTTTTCAACAAAAAACACAAAATTGTACAATATCAAAATTCAAATAATATACATTAAAATTCACTAAAACTCTACAGAAAAGAATTTCCCAGTTTTATACAATCTATATTTTTTAATTAACAAAATGGTATTTAACCTTAAACAATAATTTGGTACGTATATTTGATATCGTTAAACAAACATCCAGAAAATGCTTTTTCCATCCATTTTATATCAGGTTTTATAACTGAGTTATTTAAATCCATTGTTTTTAGAACTATTAATTTATATTTATAACCTACAGCGGGGGGCCAACCTTTTATAGTTCATGCGTCAATCTTTTAATTTTTTAGTTAAAATACGCCATTCAGTGTTACGCTCCTTTTCAACTCATTTAAAATATAATAATATGGATATATTTAACAGTTAGATTTATATGTAGATATATATATATATATAGATTAAATATCTCTAATAGCACCCATCACATGGTAAGCCTAATCGAAGCTTAACTTAAACATATTAGAGCTAAATAAAGTAATGGAAGTTATAATCAATAGAAAATTAGAGAAAGATTAAAAATACTTTAAAAACCTTTTAATATGAAATCTGAAGTTCAGTAGTTTAACGAAATAATATATTCACAGTACTGGAAATCCGCCATTAATTTAGTAACTGAACAGTTTGATTAGAGTCACGTGCAACAATTACGTGATCATTATGATCCAATGAGACTGATCAGTTACCAAAGCGGGACCAGAGTGCGCGTGCCAAGAAAAAAGTGCCGATACGAAGCGGCGGCCGCTCAGTTGGAATATCCGTGTTTGCGATTCGATGGAATATTGTAACAACGAACGACGCGCCGATTCGACAGTCGAGTCCACAAAAATTGGAAACGACAGAGATGGAGGTAGATTGTATGTCATCGATGACGCGTACTCCGTAGTTATTTCTGATTCTAGAATGCAGCCGCGACGTTGGGTTAGGTTAGGTTAGTTTTATTACGCCGCCATATCCTCATGGGATATTCTTTATCTGGCGGCGGCCATTTATAGCTCCCATCACAGGCTGGCCAGCAGCCACGATGGGGTCAACCGGATGGTTGAAGGATGGGGTTCAACAGGCCGGTCCCGGACCTCTCCTGAAAAATTGGAGGTGTGGGACCCGGATTTGAACCCGGATTCTCCAGGGTGGTAAGCCGAAGTTTCCCCACGCGGCCATCCGGCCGACGCGACGTTGGGTGTGGATTATTAATTTGTTTTATGATATCCACGGATATCGAAATAATACGCCGCCCGAATGAAAAAGTAATGCATTTTATTCCCGTTTTCCTTAAATTGTTTCCACGCTTATTTTTTGAAATGGAAAAAAGGTATATTAGGTCTTTCCGTATCCGTTGGGCTCCTATCGAGAAACGCCATAACAGTTGTAATTATTATCCCGATTGATGACGTTACGTTAAGCTGATGAAGAATACTCGATAGGGGTAACTATTATCGACGTAACGAAGAAAAATATTTTTGCCTATCTTTTAAGAATAAATATGGCTGGATGGGAACGAATTCGGATATAAATCGGCGACCGTTCCACCGACCCCGTCTATAGGAAACGATGAAGAGGGGACGGTACTCTCCGGACGTGGGTGGGCCAAACTAATGTCAATATATGGTGGTTGGTAAATTTTGTGGTATTTTAAAAAACGTATAAAATCCATCCGACAGGCGATACTATTTCCAATTTTTATTTCGTTGTTGGGAAAGTGGAAGCTGATTAGCCCATACCCGGGTAATACGACGCTGGGCCTACCATTTACGAGATTAATCTGGGGGAATTATTTATTTTTCCATTAGTACAATAACGGAAGTTTATTCCGCCCAACAATTTGATTTCTAATGTCCGAGGCCGGAATTATTAAAAAGAAATTGGGTGAAGAGTCGGTAATAGAGAGGAAAATTTTCCGCCTAAAAGCCGAGAAAAGGACGGTGAAAGATAACTACCGTATATCGATCATTTTAATTACGGTTCCGTTTGGCGCAACAAAAATGTCGGTGGGAAAAATTCTTTTCCCGTCCCCTTAATAATTTAAAATTTTGTCTCCAAACAACGTGTTTTTGTATTTTCTCCGGTAATTGAGTCGGAGGAGCATTATCGATTTTTATCCGTGGAAAATTTCAACCGAGACGGTGGGTGTTTTACCACTAAAATAGGTTAGCGGTGAGAATGGGCCAACCTTTCCACCTCCGTACCCTACCCTCTTTCCTTCCCATATTTAACATTAATAGCCGGGTCCGGTTGGCTTCTTCCTATCATACTAATTAGGCGGCCAGCTCGAAATTTATTTCTGCTCCCTTCGAGTTTAGTCGGGTTTCCGATGCAATGGCTGGGGATCGACTCAGCACCGCGCTTCGACCACTTTCCCCGGGTGTCGATCGGCACCTGTCCATCAAAATCCTCCGACGGTTACCAGACCGGTTTCCGTACTGTCCGGAAAACAGACGGGAATCGGTCTCCACGGAGACGATAACCGGCGGAGGAGAATAAAAGACCCTGGTAGAAAGTATCGGGAGAAGGTAGACCAGTGAGAAGAGGGAGGGAAAGGGCCCACTGTCTTAATCCCCAGTCAATAAGTTTCTGGCCCGTACGGCTTCTTATCAAAGCGCCTGCATCGATTTCTTTTAGAAAAAATAGTTATCGAGCCGAAAGCCACCGTCTGTAATGTCGACTCCCATAGGGCGTAATGGCTCGAACCGTTAAAAAGCGCAACTGTATAAAGACGGCGGAGTAGCGGCCATCGGCCGAGGTGGACCCGACCCGGAGACCGAACGCTGGGGAAAGCGGGTAACGACCGTATCGTAAAAAGTTACTGCCCATTCGACGGTTTAATCCGTTAAATATTTGGTGGCGGGGCGGATTTATAAGAAAGCTTTATTCCACCGTGTAATCTGCCCATAAATCCGGAATTAGACCAGATACGGGAAAATATATCGGTCTATTTGTCGCGCCTAAAAACTTTTCCCACCCGATTTCTCCGGTGAAAGATCCCGACGTAAGCTTTATTCCACCGTGTAATCTGCCCATAAATCCGGAATTAGACCAGATACGGGAAAAAATATCGGTCTATTTGTCGCGCCTAAAAACTTTTCCCATCCGATTTCTCCGGTGAAAGATCCCGACATCACCAACCAGAAAAACTGATACGTACAGTTAGGTCCGATCCCGGTCCCCACCCGCTCTATTCACATTATTGGAGCTATTTTGTACCACAGACTTACTGATCTCTATGATATTGACTCAATTTTTACTAATTGGATAGTCAAATTTTTAGCATCTCGAACATATACTGCTAAGTACAACCAGTTTATATCCGAAGCTTTCACTCCTAACGTTGGAATTTCTCGAGGTTCCGCTCTCAGCGCTCTTTGTTTTGTCCTTTACATCGACCCAATTTTCTCTGCCTCTAAATTTAAAGTGATCGAATATGCCGATGATCTTAAAATACTAAACACCGATATAAATTCTTTAAGTGCCGATCTCTATACCATTCAAAATTGGCTACACAATAATAATTTAAAACTAAATATTAATAAGACAAAATTCACGAAGTTTTCTCTTAAACATAATTCCCATAATCGAGCTACACAATAAAACCTTCACAATTTCCGATCGTCATACTGATCTTGATATCATCTTCGACCCCAAATTATCGTTTGCATTTCATATCGACAATGTTAAAGCCAAATTACGCGGGAAAACAGGGTTTATGTGGCGTTTCTTGAAAAAGATCAAAAATACTGAAATATTTAAAATTTGGGTTCATTCTATTATTCTGTCTAATATACAATACGGCCTACCCATATACAGCTCTGCATCTAATACACAGATTGCCAAAATTGATAAAGCTATTTACCACATCGTGAAAACCTTATCCAACATGTCTCATTTCCAACAATACAGCAAAAATTCCATCTATGTAATAATGAAGATTAAATCTTTCAACGAAATTACTGCCTTAGCTGACCATAAAATTATACTGAACTATGTTGAAGGTCTCCTTCCACCTGACACTATTTATTTCCATGTCCCTCAATTTTATAGCGGAAAAAATAATTTTCTAAATATACACAAATTTCGCACCAACAAATTTCGAAACTCATTTCACATTAGAGTCGCTACTAGCTATAATAATATTGCCTACTAACTTCAATATATATTGTCAGACTTTTGATCTGTGTTCTGGGCGTCGCGTCTTTTCTAACGGGGACTCTACTGTACAAATGTACGCTTTGAGTTTGTAAATAAATAAATAAATAAATAATCATTCTTCATTCGGAAAGATTAATTTTTATTCGTTTGCCCGGAATATTTAGGCTAAGGACGTTCCGTAAGAATTTCCGGGCTCAGAGATGGGATACTTAAGTATTATCACCGGTAGAGGGCCACCGACCGATCTAAGCCATTTTCGATCCAGTGGTGTTAATAAACTGGGATATTTTAATTAAAAACTTTTTCAAAAACAGTGGCCAAAACCGCTGGCCTATCCTCGTACTATTATTCTGATTGATAACTGTTCGCATCAAACTATTTTTAGATATGATTCGAAGAGGCGATTGACAAAAATACATCGAATCTAGATAATTTTTTTAACAAACTCCTAATCAAAAATTTCCTCAATTAGATAGAGTACCGCCATGGGTTTCGCGCGTTACGGCGCCATATCGGTAACGCTGTGGTTTACCACCCTACAGTATCCGGTTTCAAATCCGGGTCCCACAGCTCCAGTTTTTCGGGAGCGGATCCGGCCTGCCCCGTTGAACTCTAGCCTTAAAACCATCCGGTTGATCCATGATGGGGGTTGGCCAGCCTGAGATGGGCTCTATAAGGGCCGCTGCCAGATGCATAATCCTCGCGCGATATGGCTATAACCTTATTATATAACTGAATCGATTAGATACGGGAATGGTATCGTTCCAAAGCTAAAGCTAGAAATTAGTTATGGAAAATTGAAACTAATTAACCTCTATGTTGGTCAGCCTGCGCGAGACTGAAAGTGGTCTCCACCAGATACAGGATATTCCGGGCGCGATACGGTGGCTTAACCTTCGGCCGGAATTGGAAGCGTGGAAACACTGCAAACCTAACCTTCGGCCGGAATTGGCAGCGTAGAAACGCTTCGGCTTTCCACTCTGGAGGACCCGGGTTCGAATCTCGGGACCCACCCCTTGAAAATATTTATCATGGGGTCCGGCCCGGCCCGTCGATCTCCGTCCTCTACAATTCGGCTGACCCATTTGCAGGGGTGGGCAGCCTGTGGAAGGGCTTGTTTGCCCCGCCACTTAGTACTCTTGCTGAGTATAGACCTATGTTGGTCGCAGTGCTTGGGCTGAAACAGGCCCCTCCCTGAGACCAATGTTGGTCGCAGTGCTTGGGCTGAAATAGGCCCCTCCCTATACTACTACTACTACTACTACTACTATTCCTGAGTGGAAAGTGGCGTCATCTGTTGACCAAAAAAAACTCCCTGGCCAGGTTCCATTCTCCATTGAAAATATTTATGGTAGGATCCGGGCCGGATGGCCGAGTGGTAACGCTGTCGGTCTGCCACGCGAGAGCACTCGGTTACAGTCCCGGTCTGGTAACTCCGGAAAATTTTTTCGAGGTGCCGGAGCCGTTCCGGCCACCCCCTCCTTCGCCACCCTATTCCTCTCCACCAGTGTGATTGCGGCCCATGATGGGAACTGGAACCCTTAGTAATCTCCCCGATTGGAAAGGGGCGTAAAATATGCGAAGAAAAATACAGATGGCGGACCGTCCGCCGGATTCGAATCGGCATAGCACACGTCCCGCTTTGGAGAGGAGTCTGGGCTCGGTCCCACACCTTACCAGGCCATTTGTTTTAAGGCGGCCGCCGGCCGCCGAGCCTCACGTATCGGACCATCCCGGAATTCGTCCGACAGGCGGCCACCCTAAAAGTCGAGGCCCTCGTAAGTGGGAATCGCGCGGAGACACTCCGGACACCGTCCGGAGTGCGGTGACACTTCGACCGACGCACCCATCGGTTTACCTGTTGGCGCCACGGCGTATATACCAATCTCGACACCATTCCAGTAGACGGATTTCATTTAAAGTAAATATGTAATTTTTTATTCGGCGGAATAAGAGTAGCCAGTAAATTCCACTATCAATAGGTGGTACGGGAAAACGGAAAGTACGAAGGGCGGATAGAAACGAATTTAAACGGATTTATCGAAGGAAGTGTTATCACCAGTGCCGATAAAATTTGTGGGAGTTTTTAAATTAGTTAGATTAAGCCGCCATATCCTGTTGTGATATTCTGTATATGGCGGCGGACACTTATCCTGCCCGTCACAGGCTGGCCAACTCCCGTGATGGAGTCGAATGGATGGTCGAACGATGGGATTCGAAGGACCGGGCCTGGATCCCTTTTGGAAAATTCGAGGTTTGGGCCCGGATTCGAACCTAAACTTCCAGGGTGGTAAGCCACAGCTTTAATAGGCGGTCATCCGGCCGACGTCGGAGCTTTCAGACACGGTAGTTATCGAAACCGCCATCGATAAACTGTAAAGGAGGAGAAAACCCATCCGACATTAAAACACCTAGTTCGGAAAATAACTGGCCGCGTGGTAAAGCTTCGGCTTATCACCCCGAAGAATCCGGGTTCGAATCCCCATCCCACAACTCCTGTTTTTCGGGAGGATGGGGCCAGGCCGTCGAACCCCATCCTTCAAATATTCGATGGATACTATGGTGGGTAGGGGCCAGCCTTTGATGGGCCGTATAAGTGGCCGCCGACAGATATAAATTGTCCATGGCGAGTTGGGTTAACTAACCTTACCTAGACGGAAAATAAACTTAAGAAGCCCTTTTTTCATCCGTTTTACGAGTATCCTATCTACCATCCGATATGTGTCAGAGCATAGGTGCGACGAAAGGACGAAAGAGTAATATTTCGTTCGACTGGAAAAAAGGTGGATCCGAATAAAACCGGGTACCTACCAGCCGGCAGTTATTCCTTTCACTCTCCCACTGTCGGAGTCGAGCGTAAGAAGAGGACGAAGGAAAGACATTTAATCGGCGCCACTAGGCCGTTAAAATGGGCCACCGTTTACGTAAATTGGGGCGTGGTCGAAAACAGTCCACAGCTCAGCGCGGTCCCCTGGTCGGATATAGGGAACCATAACTGAGGAATCCAGGGATGGCGCGCGCTTATTAGTACGGGGGAATGGCGTCCACGGCCCGAGGTGGAAAAAATTCCCCAGGGACGGAAGGCGGAGAAAGGATTTCGGCGGCCAGAGGGGCCGTCCGGATTAATTACCGGCCGACAAAAAGCCCGCCACTCGTCGGGATAATTTGCCGCCAAATAATTAAAAGCGGAGCAGCCATTCGTCACCGAAGGCGGGCGAGCGAGAAGACGAGAAATCCCCAACCAGAGCGTGACTCGGGTTCACCGGGGACCGACTTAAGCCGGCCGCTGGAATATTAATTACCTTTCGTCGTTCCACAAATTACCCTTTCCGCTCGGATGACGGTCGGCCCCCGGAAAAAGCTTTCAACCCATCCGGCCCGGGGCTAATTAGCCGGACGAGGCTGCCGGTCCGGACGAGCCCACTTCCGCCCAGATGGGGACGGCCTGGCTGTTTCGGCCAAAGGCGCCGAAGGGGAGGGAAGCCGCACCGAAATTTCAGCGCGGAAAAATGAAAATAACATCTCGCCTCCGCTAGGCCCGAGGTAGGTAGGGCCGGAACCGGGCCGCCCACTGGGCAGCGGTTTATCTCGAATGGTGGGTAGAGATGGGGAGTGGCGTTAACTAGGCGTTTAGAAACCAGGTACCGGTGCGGATTTAAAAGAAAAAGAAGGGGCGGGAGAAATCCGAAGACCCGCCAATCTTTCGTTCCGAAAAACGAAAGGCTTACAGTGGCTGCAAAGAATAAGCACCGACTTATATTTGGCGGTAAGTAGCCGCTACGCCTCCGCTACTTTATTACCGTGTCGAAATTTATAGTTGGTTATTTACGAGACTGTCGGTGGGTCGAAAACCGCTTTGGTCCGTGATTTCCGTCAAATGTATTCCGTTTCTTAGGTGCCGGTAGACGGAACAGCCAAAGAAACCGCTGAGCGAAATACCTTTAACAGGCATTTTTCAATCTTCGTTTTTCGCCTTTCGCTCGGAGAATTTCTACCTGCAGTTCCAAATCCACCTAACCGGCGGGAGCTACCAGTGGTCGACACCCGCTGACCCCGCCACCACAGGGATCCCAGTTACCGCAGCCTCGGTTCGGCCTTCCCGCTTCCGTGGCCGGTGTATCCAAAAATATTGGCTGACGGCCATAGGTGGGGTGTCGCTACCTCGGGTAATTTTCGCCTACCCGATTAAGGTGACGAAAAGGTCGGCCGACTTCCTCTTCCGGCCCGTTCTGGCGATATCGACGGCTGGCCGGCTTACGGCCGCCGTTTGGCAGACGCGCGCCTCTTTCTGCGGTGCCGGATGAGAGAGTACCCGATTCCGGGAATTGGGGAAAAATAGATTTTTCCGCCGGTTAGTTACCGATTACCGTCCATAGGGGACGGGCGCGGTTGCCAGAACGATGGCGTTACTAAAGTGTAGAATGAGTAAAAGTCGGTTTTATCGCGTAGGTACGGTGGTGGCCCGGCCAGGACTGGAGAAAACTGGAACCGCCGCCATCGATGGTAGTCAGTAAATCTTTTATTTGACCGTAATCCGGAACCCCGGCTGGAAACGGGGAGGGGACAGACGCGGCCCGGTTATTTTTCCACCTTTCGCTGGGGATATTCGGCCGTAACCCGCGGTTTACGGCCGAAAATTATTTACCTCCAATCGCGGCGCCCGCTAATCCGATCCGACTCTTCCCTGTCCTGGTCGGTTATTTCCGCTGGTGCGACCGAGGTGGCCGTCCCGACGGATTTTTTCTTTTAAAGATGACTCGCCCGGCCGGGTCCGCGCTCTGGTCATCTACTTTCCAGTCTGGGAAACAAACAAAAATAAAAGCACTCGTTTTTCTAGCCACGCTTCCGGTTATCTCTTCACCCGGTCGGTATCGGTTAGTCTATTATTACGACATAGTACGGTGGGACACGGCCGACTTCGCTCTTTCTTTTCCAATTCCACTGAGAAAACCTGGGTGCCGAAGTATTAATTTAAGCAGGCCTTTCCGTGTTTTTGCCTACGGTGGAGCCCCGGGCTGGATCCCCTTCGGGATAAATTTCGTTCCCATCGTATAATATTTACCCCCCGTGGCTGGGTCTGTCACTTATTACCTACCTCGGTAATATCGATTCCGACTTATCCATCATTTCCGCACGGAATTGTTTCTCTGTTGCCAGTTGGGAGCCCCCTTCCTTCCCATCGGTCCATATTTCCGCCAAATAGTGGTGCGGGTGGGAGGAGGAAAACCGCTAACTTTTCGTTCCGGCCTGGAACACCGGGATGGAAGAAAGAAAATATCGACTTCCCACTAACGGAATAACTGGCTTATCGAAAATTCTCGATAAATTCTTTAATTAAAAAAGCGGATTTACATCCGAGGAAAGTTAGAAGGATGTTGGGCGGCCTCGTTTACATCGTTTCTCATTAAAGGATTAAAGGAAAAAAAGGATATTCGAGGGTGAAGATGGACGCCTGATTTAACTAAACGTATCGGACCTCCGGACTGATGCCGAAAACGGTGCTTCGGGCTCTCCCGAGACGGTAGAGTCGTTTCTCCTCCAAAGGAGTCGGAAAATTTCCGTGGGAAAAAATAACTCGAAAGCCCCTAATTCGGAACCTAAACCCGAAAAAATAATCGGAATTGTTTATTTTTCCTAATGGCATAAAATTTTCCGTTTTAAACCGTTCTGGCACGTATCCACCTATTCCGTCTAAAGGTTAACTAAATCCCAGTTCCCCGTATAAGTACGTATCCGGTACGTATTTTTTTCTTACAGTAATGTTATTTTATTTATGAACGGCAGTTTGGGCTTTGAAATAATCTGTGAACATTGTTCCATTTAATTTACTACACTATAAAAATTCCGCCACCTTTCGTCGCTTTTCCTTCTATTATTAAGCTATACCTTATTATATATAAAAATATTTTACCGCGGTAATCGATTAAAATACGGTCGGGTAGACCGTAAATACTCTGACGGGTTAGCCGGGTAGGTGCCGCCGAATACTGGGTGTATCCTTCCACCCGTACCCCCTTTTTTCTCGGAAATGCCACCAAGTAGGGAGAAAAATTTTGGCGACCAAAGTACAGTATATCCCAAGAATCGAATGGTCGCCATAAAAATTTTGTCAGTCTAACGGAAATAGGAACACCGGGGGTCAACTTTGAAATTCCAATGAAATCGTATGCCAATTTGGGCGTAATTGGATAGAACTGTAAAGCGCAGTAATACCCCGCTTAACGCTGTTTCGCTATAACACGGTTTTTTCGAATTATATACTTTTCTTCGATTCATTTCGGCGCCGATTTTCAAACCGTTTTAGGCTGGATTCACACTGGCCTTGTGACTACGATCACGATCACTACCAGGTATAATCTGATTCAATTTTTAAGAAATAAGGAAATGGAGATAATTGAAAAATTCCGAATTTTTTAATCGTTTCTTGTTATTGGGCAATTGAATATTATTTAGCTAATTATTATATTTATATTACTTATAAACTACTAATTCGTAGCTATGGTGTTATATCATAAAAATTAACTTAATAAAGTTAAAAAGAAAATTAAGATTTTAAAGGATACGATACTCTTCCTATAACCAAACAGATTACAAATTTTCGAAGCAGTTCTCTTCCTGAAATATATTCACGGCCTGTACTATTTTTCATATGAAAGCAATCCTTTTTTGAGCTTAGAAAGTATTTTCTATCCTCTTTCCTTCTTATTCAGATTGAAGAATATTTGTCTTTAACTTGTTTAGAAATTGAAATGCATATTCCGGGATACTATTATAATTTTAGAAAAAATAACAAAATTATTTCATGTTGATAAATAATTGTATATTATTTATTTATTGTTTCTTTGAAAAATATTTTTTAATCCTTCTTTTCGTTATAAGATTTCATTGTTATTATGTCATATTAGTGTAGAAATATAAAAATTATGGTTGAAATTTTAAAATTTTTTGATGATGTTGATAAATAATTGTATATTATTTATTTATTGTTTCTTTGAAAAATATTTTTTAATCATTCTTTTCGTTATAAGATTTCATTGTTATTATGTCATATTGTTGTAGAAATATAAAAATTATGGTTGAAATTTTAAAATTTTTTGACGGAGTTTGTATATAAATAATTTTATATAATCTGATTCAATTTTTAAGAAATAAGGAAATGGAGATAATTGAAAAATTCCGAATCCTTAGAGCGAACAGGATAAAAATCCTGTTAGCTCTAAGGATTTATAATAAGAATTTATTTAAGTTTCCATTGTTTATGATGAATTGCTATATATGAATTCCTTCTTTAGAATATTTTATATTGAAAACTCAATATTTAATATAAACTTAGAAAGACCTGCTTCATAAATAAATACAACAATATACAGTATTGTAGTACAAATAATTTTCTTCTGAATTCGAAATTGTTGATTTAATTAAATTAAAAAATCAGATAACCGTATTTAAGTATGAATATTTTTCACAAGAGCCTTTTAGAAGTTTTATTTCTGATATAAAATACAAAAAAAAAAAGTAAATTTAACTTATTGCAATAAATTAAAATATCCTCTCATGGTCAAACAAAATTATCAAAAAAATTCTCACGATGGAGAACCCTCTTATAAATTTTTATATTGATAAAAAATTTATATTTACCAAATAAATTTAACCTCTTTAGAATTAATTAAATTTCGAAATCTCACCTTGAAGTTAGATCCCATTGAAAACTTCGAGGTAACAAAAAATTTCGAAGGCAATTAATTAAATTTCGAAATCTCACCTTGAAGTTAGATCCCATTGAAAACTTCGAGGTAAAAAATTTCGAAGGCATTTTGTAAAAATTTTCTTAAAGAAGAGTGAAAATGTCAGAACTATCAGTAATTTCTAAACAAATTCGCGATAAACTGAGATATTCTAAAATTTTGCGAAGAATTTGCCTTTCCGAAACACATCTAAGAATGTAACAATGTGCAGTGATTGTTTCGTCAACAATGTTTTTCTGTATGAATTGCCATTCGCTAATATTATTCGTTCTAAAATTTTAAATTGCTATCAAGTAAACATGATTTCTACTTCGAAAATTTCAAGTTTTTATGAGTATATTTCAGAAATTATTTGATTAGCAATTTCTATGTTTTATTCGAAGAAGAAATCATAACTTCAAAATCAAAATACAATTCAGTTTTCAATACTATATTTAAAAAATTCTTGTATATTTTCTTAAGAATTTAAACATTGCTAAGAAAATTTAATCCGTTTTTATATAAATACGAAATTTATTTTATTGTGAAAAAGTATTTTAAAATTTCTAAACATTTTTTAATCACGAAATGCTAAATGCTTTACATATGTAGTGTATTTATAAAGGAGAAAAAATAACACAATTTATTTTATAAAATATTTTTTCTTTTAGATTCTCTTGGTTTTCAAATAAACAAAATCTTTTATCAAATTTATAAAAATGTAAAAAATTTAACATATAATGTAAAAGAAAAAGAAATTTTACTTTTGTGAATATTTTCTGCTAGTGTTTCCAAATTCCCGACATTTTGGAACCTTGATTCTCGAGAATTCCCGAAATAATCTGTTTTTATTTATTTTCATTGATCATCTGTAATAATGACTACAACAGTAAATATTAATAAAACCCGTAGAGAAGGTGGGGCAAGAGAGATTCGTGGCCCCAGCGCAATCTTTTAGAGGTTTCGAGACACTCCTATATGTGAAAGGTCGACAAAAAAAAAAAATGACTAAATAAAATTTCCTAAATGGAGATCGACCGGAATTTCATGACTAGTGCATCTCTTGTCCTGAGCGCTAAACAGGGGTCACTCATTTTGACTAGGTTTCTGTTACCTTTCAGGTTTTCTCAAAATATAAACAATGTAATTAATGCAAACTGTATTTAACCAAACTTATAGCATACAGTGAGAATTTAAGTATATCACACAATGTACTAACACAACACAATCGTCAGCCGCAAACAAACTGATCGAATGTGGTTGGTAATTTATGGAAACTATTTATCAAGGAAAACAGAAACAGTTTGTTTACACATAGAAATATTTATTTTCACAACCCAGGATTTATTACAATGTCATATTAAGGTAAACTATTTTAGATTTCCTTAGTTAATTCACCTGATGACGACTTTGTATTCAAATCCTGGGTCGTGAAAATAAATATTTTTCTGTATAAACAAAAACTGTTTTCTGTTCTCCATGATGAAATATGCTCGATTTACAAGAGCTTAAATTAGTTTATGTGTTATCCGATTCTGGTGTCGCGCGTGTATTTCTAGTGGCGTGTAATATTATAATACAATATAACAATGTTACTGAGGGAAAATATCTAAAAGATACATTGTGAATAGTACGTTTATTTCCCATTCTGGGTAATACTGGGTTGTAGGAGCCGATTTTCCCGATTTCCCGACAAACTTTTTTCGGGATTCGGGAATTCTCGCCCGAAAACACTAGTATTATATATTGTAATAATTTTTGCATCCCATTTTGTAATTGAGGATAAGATAGAAAATAGAACCTTTGTATCAATTAAGAAAACAAATAAGAAAAAAAAATATTTTTCCAGGTGGCCATGGCTCTGAGGCATGGAAAGATGGCGCCGTTTGTTTTTGAGTTGTTTACGATAGAAATGAACTGAAATGAATGTTTCGAGAACATAATATGTACGTTGCCAAAATTTCTTTCGGTAAGCTTATATCTATTAAAATTATACGAAGAATAATATATATAATTGGCATCTTTATAAAAAAGCAATAGATTAACGATGATGAGAATATTGGATTATCTGTATCCACGTTCTTATCAACGAATAAACAACTCAGTTAAACCAGAAAAAGTAGCACGATTGTACATTAGACCTTCATTTTACATTCGATAATTAAGTACATTCTCATTCCTATTACTCTTAATTTTTTATTACATAATGACATAAATGTGTCAGTTAATAAATATTGTGTTTAAAAATAAACCACCGTAAGCTTATGTCACAAAACATATTTAATTTAATGACAGAAATCTAATGATGAAAAGTATAATATTTATGAATTATGGATCGCAAAAAATTGCTCCATTTACTCTAAATATAGATTCTTGATTGTTGTTTCCACTGAGAAACTGAAATCAAATACTGTATTGGTAGATTTCCAGACTCTGCTTTCGATACAAGCGGATTGGTTTAAATTATATCTGACAATATAATAATTATTCAAGAGGCTGAGTGATTCTGTAGTAAAGACATTAAGCCAAACCAATATACAGTCGATTCTCGTTATTCGCGGTAGTTACGTACTGTAAATTCTTCGCAAATACTGAACCATTATGCCTATGGAAAATATAGAGTTAGGTTCCTGCGAATGTTTCTTCCCAACATTTTCATCCTTGCTTAATCTTGTTTTTCTGTTTAAAGACCATTTATTTAATGTGTATTACAGTACTTACGAATAATTACAATATATGCAATGTACAGACTATATATACAGTATTATAATTACAGTAATCTTTATTTAATTTTTTAAAACACTATGTAATAAATAAAATCTTAGTTTTGATGAGTAGTTGTTTGATGTGGCAGCTGGCATATTGTCTTCTTGAATTGTGTTGAAAAACTGTCAGCCTTGTCTGCATCGCTTTTTGCCTCGGATTTTTTATAATCTCGGTGTAAGGAATAAAGGCGCAGGAAATTAAGCACCTAAATTTGAGGCTGCATTTAAGCATAGGGTCACATTATTCTGTGGGACCTTCAAATAATAAGAACAGTCTTTTGGCCTATTTGATCTGTGGAATGAGCAGGGATAGGTAATGAGAATTTTCAGGCAGAACAACTCTGAGACTACATTTGGTAACAAACAATTTTCTTTATTAAAGAGAGAGAGAGAGTTTACATTTACAACAGTATTTTTGCCACTCAGCAAGTATCTGTGAATAAGCGCAAAAGTGCCGTGGAAATCAAATTGGTTGTTACAAATAAATTTTTGTGAATAGTTGAATCTGCAAATACCAAGAATCGACTGTACTTATATCTTGCTCCTCAATGCTTATATCATGTAGACAGAAAGTCTGGACTTCTACCAAATATTATTGTGTAATATGTAAATTATAATTTTAGTATCTAGTTCAGTGGTATTTCTGTAGAAGGTCCACCAGTCTAAACAGTCTTTCATATAAAATTTCTGAATGAACTCAGTTTCAGAATTGGTTTATGAAAGCCATAAATTGAAATTACAGATGCCAAATTCTTTTTGTAAGTTTTGTTTGCAATTTGGAATCTACTTTTATACTAAATGTAAAAGATATTGAACACAACTGTATTTATTATTTTGTATAATAAATGTTATTAATTGGACCAAATTGAAAGTTTCTTATTTCAGAAATTTGAATTATAATGCAAGGATTTTTGTGCTATATGTGTTAAATCATGTAGTTTTGTAATATATTTGTTGCTAGATTATTTTTTTATTATAATGTTTAAAATTCTTATACAATTTTTGGAATTTTATAAAATTTTAAAATGAAATAAAATAGTAAAAGTTCATCACTCAGATACTTATAATTTGAGAAACATCTATATGTCACTTTTAAAATAACTGTAGTGACATAGAGATGTTTGAATATATTCCAAATGTGTATTTATAAGTTTTTCACTTAATATTGTTATCTTCAACAACTGTATTGATATTTTTAAAACATACACAGATGATTCTAAATTTTGTCAGGGTTATTTTTTAAATCTGAAACAACAAAATAAAACTTCTTAAAGAATATGAAAGTATAACTCAAAAAGTTTTATTATCTATAAAATCAATACTGAAGAATGCTAAATAATTTTAACATAAAATTAAATCTTAACAATAGCTCAAATTCAAGCGAAAGATTGATATATTTATTATTTGCTAAAGATCTTTCAGCTTAAATAAGCCATCTTCAGTAACATTCAGCAAATAAGTTACAAATAGAATAAGTAATAATTTAAATATATGGACGTTTACAATAGAATAAAGTTATATCAATTAAAGAACAAATAAAATTATAAAATATAAACTTAAGAAAAATATAAAATACAATAAATTAAACCAAAAGATAAATTAAGCTGAAAGATCTTTAGCAAATAATAAATATATCAATCTTTCACTTGAATTTGAGCTGTTGTTAAGATTTAATTTTGTACAAAAAGAAACAAAAAGGAATTTGAATTTTTATTTAAAGTGAATGAGTTAATTTTAACTTGCTTGCCTTTTGTGACACATAAGATTTCCAAACAGAAACCAATTTCTCTCCAATGTTCTCCAGCATTTATGATTTTAAAGTGAATGAGTTAATTTTAACTTGCTTGCCTTTTGTGACACATAAGATTTCCAAGCAGAAATCAAATTCTCTCCAATGTTCTCCAGCATTTATAATGTAACTTTTTCTATCAAAACAAAATTCTAATTTTTAGTTCATTGAGGACAGTCACAAAGGTCTTTTAAACAATGTCTTTTATATATTCCCACAGGAAGAAATCAAATTGCATAATATCAAGTGAGTACAGAGGCCACATTCCCAACTTAATGCTTGGGAAAATGTATATCAGGAAAGCTAGTCCAAAATGACAATGCAACAAAATTTACTTAAATTAAAATATATATCTGAATTTTGGCCACCATATTCGATCTACCATTTTAATTTTGAAAAACTCATCAGATTTATAATCTTTGACTCCAAAACCTACAGTTATTGATTTTCATTAATATAGGATGGCATTAACAATCCATTAAATTTAAGGAAATCACTTCTATTGATCCTCTTTTGAATATAATTTTTTCAACTAATATGTAAAGGGATATTTTTCTCTCCAAAAAAAACACTCACATGATCAAGAAATAGCAATTTTTAAAAATTCCATTAAGTAAATATAGGAAATTTAATTTCTCCATTTTCTACCCCTTCAGGATGATTTCCAGATTGCCTGATTTTTTGTGAACCAGTTCAGTGGTCCCTCTACAAGATCTTCAAATTTCAGCATTTCTAGGTCATAACGAAGTGTGCAAATTTAAGTGGACAGATACATAAATACTACATATATTGTCTGTGTTTTTTGTATGCATATGACACAGATCATATATGTATGTACACAGATCATATATGTATGTATACATATTTGTCCACTAGAATATTCACAATTCATTATGATTTGAAAAACTGAAATGTGGAGATGTTATAAAGGAATTACTGAACTAGTTCACAAAAATCATGCAATCTGGAATTCCATCCTGAAGGGACAGAAAAAGAGGAAGCTAAATATCCTATATTTACTTTATGGCATTTTTAATAATTGTTATTTCTCAATCACTTGAATGTTTTCTATAGAGAAAAATATTCTTTCACATGTTGGTTGGAATAATTATACTCAGAAGGTCAATAAAAATGGTGACCCCAAATTTGATGGATTCATTAATGTCATCTTATTTTCATGAAAATCAATATTTGGAGGTTTGGTACAGGATCAGCGGATTATTTTATGAGAAATTCATCATTCACTTTTAGCAATAGCCATGTTGAATTATGCACATCATTAATGTCATCTTATTTTCATGAAAATCAATATTTGGAGGTTTGGTACAGGATCAGCAGATTATTTTATGAGAAATTCATCATTCACTTTTAGCAATTGCCATGTTGAATTATGCACATGTTGTTATAGCATAATTTCATTTTTTATCAGTGTCTTAATTTGACCAATTGGTATTTAGATAGGAATATAAATAATTATCACAGTGTCAGCTATTTGCTGTTAGTAAACATGATAACGAAAGTCATGGTGGAATTTTCTCTTGTTACTGATTATTGTTATACTGATAATATCATTTATTGACAGCAGTGTTAAAAGATATTGGTAGAACAGGCCTTATATATTTAAACATTTAATTATGCATGTATATAAAACTCTGCAAATTCTGTCACTGTAGAATTCAAAATTACTTAAAATATAGCAAATTTTATCAAAACAATCTTACACCTTCAATTGCATTTATCTTATAAAAATTTACCCATTCACAATTAACAAATATTGACTCTTTGTGTTGTTTTTTTCATTCTATATATATATATTGATCAAATAATATTTACAACTGATATTGGCCTAAAATATGTGAATATGTCAGTGATATTGAAACAATATTAATCATTTTCAATAAATTGATAAATTTTAATTTAAAAAAAAAAATAAAAAATACAAAATCAAATAATATAGAGAATCATATGAGAGATTCATTGATCTTGAACAACTTGTTACTTTTAGTTTTCTTGAAAAATCTAGAATTATATTTGAATTAGTAAAATATTTTTCATTGTAGCCAATGTGAAGATCGATTGGATATCAGCTGTTCTATTCTATTCTCTAGGATTGGCCAATAAATCTACAAAATGAAATTTATATACATTACTAGGATCTTCCAGGGAAACAAACCTGTTGAAAATGATTGATATTGGCTCATATTTGATCGGATGTCTGTTGTCAAAATGATATCTCTCATAAACATTGATTTGAATAAAATTTGAATATGAATTGAATAAAATTCTGTATATTATTGGGATTGGAAACTATATCCTATTTGGCTTTCATGCAAAATTGATTATAGTACAGTCAAAACAGACTATCATAGTTTTTGTTTTAAATCATTACATTCAATAAATTTAAATTATTTTATATAAGGAAACTGTTTAAAATATAAATAATATGATTTTAAAATCTATAACAAATAATAATTATTTTTAGTAGAAAGTCAAATTAAGAACAGGAACCTATGAAGAACATTGTGATTACAATGAAGTTATGATGATCTTGGATTAATTCTCAATTTATGAAGAATCTGTTGCAAAAGTCCAGATGAAGTTATGAGGTATAAAAAATAGATTTGTAATTTAAGTAATAGTATATTGGTATAAATTATATATAATAATTTGTACTGTTTTATGAAAAATTTTATATAAATTTATTATTATAATTTTTACTGTATATTCTATAAATAAAATTACTTTCTTATATTTTAATTAATTTTATTGTTTTTATTCTTGATTAAAATTAAGAAATTATATTGGTTAAACATATAATTAAATAGAATAAAATACCGTATTACTTCGAATTTAAGCCGCAGTAGGATTTTAAAATTGGAAAAAATAAAAATGATTTTATAATAGGTATTGAAAAATAAGAAACATTTTTATTTACTTAAATAGGTACTAATGTATATAATAAACTACTTAATTTATTGAGAAACTTCTTCAGATATACTATCACTTTCATGTTTTTTTTTTAAATAGTGCCAGGTATCTTCTCCCAAACATGTTCTAATCAGTCTTTCTGATTAGAACATGTGGAGAAATACCAGGTATCTTCTCCCAAACATGTTCTAATCAGTCTTTCATCAATCTGTTGTCATTCATGCATTCTTTTATGCTCGAACCTTAAGAAAATTTTCCTTGGGTTCAGTTTTTTTGTTTAAAATAATAAAGCTATTATCAAACAGCAACTGGATTAAATCAGAAAGATAGGAATGGGGGACAACCAAACAAACTCCTATCAATGGTCATAATACTATGCGCATGTGTAGAATGTAAAGCAAAAACCCAAACATTGGGGAGTGGGAAATGGGAAGAAAAGATGTTAAAATATTTGCTTTGAATTTAAGCCACACCCAAATTTTACATCTTGAAATTTTGAATAAAAAGTGCGGCTTAAATTCAAAGCAATATGATAGTAAATATTTTAATTTGAATATATCTAACTGGATAACCAAGTGTTGTTATAAATAAATCAGATTTCTTGAAAATGAAATAAATATCTTCACTTTCTTCACTATATGTAGATGGAATTTGTTAGTAGCAATCATTTTGAAAAACTAAAAGAGTATACAGGCAGTTTTCAATTTTATGAGCTAATTCATTCATTAAGAGGGCTCATAAAGTAAGAATTCATAAACTTTGAGTCAATTTCCCATAGACATAATGTTAAAATCAGGAATTCCTTTCTTGACAAAGAAATTTGACCATAATAAAATTAAGAAAACAGTCAACAAAATCAATATTATGATTAAACAATGATTTATTTATTTAAATAAATAAAATATTGCTTTAAAATCAAACAAATTATGATGATAAAGAAATTATTTGTTGTATGGATATTAAGGAATTTTTATTCTTCATCATCATTGACAAAATTATTAGATGAACTTCTTTATATTAAAATTATACCTTCTTATATTCTTAATATAATCAATAATCTATCATCTAAGCACAAAACAGAAGTATTTAAAATATTTATTTTTTAAAATACTGCTGTTTTGTGCTTTAATGATAGATTATTTATTAGATGAACTTTTATACAATGAATAGTGCTTTAGGAACAACTCAGGAATGAAAGTTATTTACATAATTTGTTGATGAAGCAATGATGGCTAGAATGCACACTACTTTTTTCTACTATTACTTTTGCTTTTTGGTTTGTCATTTTGATTTTTTTAATTTCATAGCAGATACTGGATTTTCTGCTACAAAATGAGTTGTAGTGTATTGTGTAATTGCACATATGGTTTTAATAACTATTAGATAGAAAATACATAAAAATCAATCGCATATGAATATTCAAGGATTTCACATAATCACATAATTACCGGTAAATGAAACTTAAAAATAAATACATACTATGCTCTGGCATTTTCAACAACTTTTAAATATTCTAACTCTTTCTCTATAAGAACGTTATATATACAAATTAAATTGAAAGATTTAATAAAATTTAAAATGATTTAAACAGATTGAAATTGGCAAATTTTTAATGATTTCATTATTAATACCATGTTGCAAAAATTGATCGAAAAATATTTTCATTCTATCATCATTTAAACTTCATTATTTTTTTCAAATTTTTTATTGAAATAAACTGGCATAAGTATTACTTTCTATACTCTAATTCTCTGTTTCGTATGATGATAAACAATATGTGATATATATTTTATTAGTTTGTAATAAATATATTTGTCTGCTGAAATTAATTTTTAAATTATATTTATGATATTTTTTTTATTATGATTTCAATATACTGTAATTATTTTGATATTAATTCATTGCAGTTCTGTTAAATAAACACTTCAGATAAAAAAAATTAAGTTCTAATAATTATCCAATATTCTTGTTTATTAACGAAAGTAAGATTGCAATCTTATAATCATTTATGATATGAAAACTCATAATTCACTTTAATAATATATAGTAGATTTAAATTTTTTAAATTATTATAACAACAAAAAATGTATTATTTAAACTACTAAAAAATTTCTGGAAATTTTTGTATTAAAGAAATATTTTACTGTAGAAATATCTTATTAATATTTAGATTGTTATTTTTTTTAAATTTTTAAATTTTATTTTATAAATAAATATTTTTATATTTATTTTTTTTATTTATTAAAAAACGACATTAACTAATAATAGATCAAAAATAAATTAAACATCATGATTGATAACAGTATAAATTTTATATAATTATTGATTGTAATATTTAAATCCCCTTGGTTTATATAAGTTCCAAATGTAGATTTATGAGAATTAAAATGATTTGTTTTTAATGAAAAAAAGCACTTTTTTTGTTAAGCAATTTTTAGGGAATAAGAAATTGGTAACTAATTTACATGAAAGATAATATACAATAAATGATGATACAAATGATTCTATTATATGAATATTTCAATTTTTATCATCATTTATTGTGTATTTATTTAATTTTATTATTCATCATAATGAGTACTTACAATCCTATTTCAAAATATTTTAATATGAAAATTTGATAATTTTTGTATGAAATAAAGAATTAAAAAAAAAGATTTCTATTTTCACTTAAACTTACTAAGTAATTGATACACTGATTTAATAAATTTTTAATAATTTGCTATTGTAATGAACAAATTGTTTAATAATTACAAGAAATTTTTAATTTTGAATATGAACAGAAAAGAATGATGATTACAAGATACTTTTTATATTATATCATGATTGCTTAAAGGGCCGTGCAGTGCTGAGGCAGAGAGGCGGCCGCCTAAGGAGGCACCGTAAGGGGGCAGCATAGTGAAATCAAAATACAATTTGAACTATTCAATAATTAAAAACTTTACGCAACGCTTTTCTATATTGATCTATGTTGATAGTTCTGCTTTGAGCTTACAATTATTGAAATATTTGATTTTAATGTTAGTTTGTCTCGAGAAGTGGCAAGTGACTGTGTTGTGTTTAAATCGGTAAATCAAAATAAAACAAAATCTGAACCAGTAATAGGACCTGAAAATAAAATTAAAGATGGAGGAGCGCTTTCGGACTGGAGTGCCCGTCTTCAGCTGCACAAAAAAGTGAGTGTTAGCTGAGAACCTAACAGAAAATGGAATATCTGTAAAAATAAGTGTAAATTGTAATTTAAACCCCAAGTGTCAGGTGAATGGTAAAAACAAACAGGTTGTGCATGTGAGATAAAATGTTTGGCAAAAAGGGGGGCAAAAATAGGGTGATAACAAATACAAAATTTATGTTTTCATATTGTCAAAATAAAAATAATATTCGTACATTTTGTGCAGTTTTTTCAAATCACAAACAAAAGTTATTTTAAAGAAAAAAACATTTAAGGGGCGGCATTTCGAAGATTTGCCTCATATTGAGAAAATCTACTGCACAGTCCTGACTGCTTATCTTTTAATGATTTACATTTAACACAGTACTATACTAGCAGTAATAAAAATTATAAAATTTGGTTATACAAAACTATTTTTGATTTACAAAACTATCATCAGCATAAACAAAGCAAAACATACAGAATTATATTTTAAAAAATATTAGAACATTCATTCTCTATTAGAAATTCAAATTTAAATTTCTTCAATATATTCAATTTGGAGCTTTTCAGCATATGGATTTTGAAAGATAAAAGCTATTAAGACTATTATTTTATAAAAATTTAAAATTAAAAATATATCCATATATTAGCTCTATATATATCCATGCTTCAGAAATAACTTTAGATTGTTGATTATTTATCATATTTTAACTTTGGCCCTTTTTATTATTTTCAAATCTTCTTTTAGAGAATCATATGTTTTATATAAATAAAAATGTTTTCATAATTTAAATTTTATAGTTTTTACTACTACT
Organism: Olivierus martensii; assembly: GCA_000484575.1. Taxonomy (NCBI): domain Eukaryota; kingdom Metazoa; phylum Arthropoda; class Arachnida; order Scorpiones; family Buthidae; genus Olivierus; species Olivierus martensii. The sequence goes on along the minus strand of AYEL01061082.1, from coordinate 338 downwards.
AATGTAATGCTATGTTAATGTAAAATTACAAGAAATTTTGTTTGAACTTTAAATTTATTGAGAATGCTATATATATATATATAGTTTAATATATATATAGTGCAGTACTTATTAAAGATTATATTCAAAACAGGTAAGAAAAAATTATTATTAATAAAATGTATGCAAATCATATATTTTTGTCAAGACATTTATTCACTTCAGTCACTTTGAACAAATCTGTTTAGAATAGCTAAAGAGGAAGTGTCTAGATAAAAATATTTCTATTAATAAAGGATTTTATTACTTATTTAAGTATTTTTTGTATAAATATATATATATTTTTTTTTTTCGTTTTT
>AYEL01061076.1:0-10827 GCA_000484575.1 Olivierus martensii | reverse complement strand
ATTTCTTATTTATTTCATATTATTTTTCTTGAATTTTTAGATTAAAAACTTTGTTTTAGTTCTATATAGTGACTGTAGTGAAAACAGTATTAATTTCAGTGTATTATTTATTTATTTTTCAATAAATGATTGACAGTTTGTTGTGTCCCAATACTTTTTTGATTGACTATATGTTTTTGAAGAATTTTTGGGTATAAAGTTCCACTTCAGACGGTAAAAAATTAGCTTATTAAAAATTAAATTTGCGATTGATGAAATAATATATCAGTGATGTTTCTCATCATAGCAGTTTATAACGTTTTTAATTACATATTCTTAGGCAGAAGAATAAATAATGTGAAATTTTCTCAAAAATTTATAATTTTTAGTTCTTTGATTAGTAATCTTTCTATACTTAATCTAAATTAATCATATTTTTCTTAAAATATATCCCGAGCTCAGTCTTAATCACTTTTTATCTCCCGTAAATTCTGAATTATATATATATCTTTCGCCATCTATCCCTATAAATTTTATTGGTTCAATATTGTATAAAGGAAAAAAACAGGAATCTTTTAAATATTAATAATCTATTCCTTATTAAATAGCTATTAAGAATTACCATGAATTCAATGTGTTCATAAATGAGCTTGTGGTCTCAGCCATCTTTACTTATCAGTTTTAATCTATATTTAGAGTATCTAAGACATATTTAGGATATTATTCTGAATATTCAGGGTAAACTCCTAAATATGAAATTTCCTGAAGTAAAAAGAATTGGAAAGCTGGTCAACTGAACTAGAAATATTTTTAAATGGATGTTACTCATTCTGAATCTATTTAGGAGTGCAAATACTGGTCATAATTGGTGGCTGAACAATCGAAATATATAGCTTATTATATTCCTAATTATATGTTCACACTTTATGAAAATCAAAGTAATATGTAAATTAATTCCATCTTTATCTGATGATAAGACATTTTATTTTTAGGCGAACTGTCTATGATTTTCAAGTATTAAAATCAGTCAACAATCAATAATTCTTTAATATTTCGATCATTGTTGATGATTATAATTCTTTAATATCAAAGTTTTAATTTAATATAAATAATTTTTTTAATAAAATTCAAAATTCTATTATTATTACTTGTTTGTTTTTAATGAAATAAAATAAGTAAAATGAAAAAAAAAAAGAAATTTGAAGAATAAAAGACAAAAGTCTTAGGCGAGAAATAATGAAAAAAAAAAGAATTTATAAATAAATTCGTCTTTTCGAATTTAGGATTTTAATATCGATATTTTCTGTTATTATCATTAAAAGAAGTTTTTACATTGTCCAGAAATAGTTATAAACCAATTTTATAGCGAAATGTAGCAATAAAATTTTAAATAAAATTGATATTTCAAAGAAATTCGAAAAATTCTTTTCTCAAAATCGATTCTATAAGATTTGCTTTTAGATTTTACTATGACCAAGAAATTGTTTTGACATAAATTTGGAAATATTTCATAGTTAATAATTTTCGTCTTGATTTTTATCTTATAAATTGTAAAATTTTGTCGATTATGAGTTAAAAACAAAAAAATCATTCATTCGTACGGACAATTCATATTTTTAATAATATAATCATTCGATATTTTACATTCAAATGAAGCAAATTCTGCAACGAAGAATGGTATATCACACTTGATGCAACTATTATTAACAATTTATATGAAAAATTAAATCGTCTTTCTTTGTGAGTAAAAATAATTTAATTTTTGCTTTGAACAACGTCAAATAATATTTATTATTAAACTCATATTTATATATTTTTCTCCTATTTGACAGAATCTGGTCCCTTTAATAGCATTATAACTAATTAGTAGATTTTAATGAATTTTTGTTAACCTAATCAGACATTAAAGGTCACTTCGACGCCTCATTTTTAAACCTGCAGCTTCATACATTTAAAAATGGTGGTTGTTGAAATTTTTCGACTTTCAAACTTTTTAAGATGTTCAATTTTTCAGATTAGACGTTCAGAAACCCGAAATTAATGGATGTGATGTGGACTATTTAATAGTTCAACCTTGAGTAGTTTTCCTTTAGATTAATAATTTTTTTTTTTCAATATACCGGATAAGTTTGGAAAATAAGAGATTAATTCTTTACAGAATTGCTCGTTTACTTGGTAACATAATTGGAAAATTCAAATATGCTAAAAACATGAAATGAATTTTGAAAAAAAAAAAAACTTTTTAAATCAGAAAGTTATTTCTGCATGGTGAAAAATTTTATAAAAAAATATTACAAAATTAAAAAAACTTTTTATATAAAAAATCGTGCTATTGATTACTTTACATACTGAACCTAAAAAAATGAATATTAATATGAATTTAAAGAGAATATAAATATTTTTAACGATCGTAATAAAATGAGAATTTTTAAAAATATTTTACAATATTTTTTTCGTAGCTAATATATTTTCGTTAAAACAAAATAACGTTTTATTTTTTTAAATATAACTTGAAATAAAGATAAATTTAGTTTTAAATAAAATGAAATACTCTGAATTTTATTGTTTTTCATTGATGCTGACAAATGCTGGTTTCGGTATTGGTTCAATGCCAAAATATCGATATTGTAGAATGTGCTCATATATAGGAACCATTAATTCCAAATATCTTTCTAGTAGCTAAATAATTCTAATATAGAACGGGACTGATGCAGAAATTAATGATGAAATAAATAGATCTGATTAAATGTACAGGATTAAAATATATATAATAAAAATCATCTTCAACAGCATAATTTCTATGTTAAATATCATAAAAATCTAACAAATAGTTCCATATTTATTCTATGGAAACCTGATAAGTTTGAACATTCGCCATTTTTTAAATGAATGAAATTGCTGAGTTAATCAATCTCATTTTAAAGTCGATTTTGATATTCCGACCATCATTTGAATTTTACGAAAATCAAGCAAATACTGTAGTTCAAAAATTATTGGAGGAAAAAAGCTTAAAAATTTGAATATCCGCCATTTTTAAATGGTTGAAGATAAAAAAGTTATTTGATGCGTCATACAGATCACCTTCGATGAATGCCATAAAAATCCAATCAGTAGTTCAGGATATATTAAGAGATACTCAAAATTTGAGTGTCAGTTACTTTAAATGTTGAAGTTAGATATAAATGGTGCGGCAACATTATTAATGGTAGCATATCAGTATCAGATTTCATAAAAATCTAATAATTACTTTAAAAGTTGTTAACAGAGAGACATAGATATGCAGTCAGACGAAGAGGCACCAAACAAATCTTATAAGTCTCATCTGTCTTCGAAAAGAAGACTAAAAATTAATTGTCTCTAGGGGATAATACATTTTTTTAATCTAAAACCAGTAAATTCGATTCCTAAATCCCACTTATCATATCTTGAGGGGATTGAAATAGCATAATTAATTCCCTTTTCCATCTCTTAAGCTGATTTTACCACGATTATCACCATTTTATAGTATTTTTAATTTAAAATCTAAACAGATCCGTTTAATTAATATCTTCAGTTGGAAATTTGCAATAAAGGACCTCTAATGGACAATACGTTTTTATTGAATAAGTTTGTTTCGAATAAACATATTAAATGGATTCCTATTAAATAAAAACTTGCATTGATCGCTACTAATTAATTAGTAGTCCCATGCTTTAATCTTTTAATGGAAGAATCAAGAACTAATTAGATTTTGGCTTAATAGTGCGAGAGGATTAGTCAAGCGCTGTATATTACGATTATTTTTCTTTGGATTCTAGTTTCTGATATAGCAAAAAGTATATTAATAAAATTACATGTAAAAATAACTAATTTAAGTTTTCATACAGTCTATGATATATATAATTCTCTTGTTATTCAAACCTTATAAAATAATATTTTTAAAAGGGCTTAATCAAATATACTATATTAATTACGAAGCTATGATTTTTTTATCTTAATTATATATGTTTATAACAAATATAATGCCATAAAAATCCAATCAGTAGTTCAGGATATATTAAGAGATACTCAAAATTTGAGTGTCCGTTACTTTAAATGTTGAAGTTAGATATAAATAGTGCGGCAACATTATTAATGGTAGCATATCAGTATCAGATTTCATAAAAATCTAATAATTACTTTAAAAGTTGTTAACAGAGAGACATAGATATGCAGTCAGACGAAGAGGCACCAAACAAATCTTATAAGTCTCATCTGTCTTCGAAAAGAAGACTAAAAATTAATTGTCTCTAGGGGATAATACATTTTTTTAATCTAAAACCAGTAAATTCGATTCCTAAATACCACTTATCATATCTTGAGGGGATTGAAATAGCATAATTAATTCCCTTTTCCATCTCTTAAGCTGATTTTACCACGATTATCACCATTTTATAGTATTTTTAATTTAAAATCTAAACAGATCCGTTTAATTAATATCTTCAGTTGGAAATTTGCAATAAAGGACCTCTAATGGACAATACGTTTTTATTGAATAAGTTTGTTTCGAATAAACATATTAAATGGATTCCTATTAAATAAAAACTTGTATTGATCGCTACTAATTAATTAGTAGTCCCATGCTTTAATCTTTTAATGGAAGAATCAAGAACTAATTAGATTTTGGCTTAATAGTGCGAGAGGATTAGTCAAGCGCTGTATATTACGATTATTTTTCTTTGGATTCTAGTTTCTGATATAGCAAAAAGTATATTAATAAAATTACATGTAAAAATAACTAATTTAAGTTTTCATACAGTCTATGATATATATAATTCTCTTGTTATTCAAACCTTATAAAATAATATTTTTAAAAGGGCTTAATCAAATATACTATATTAATTACGAAGCTATGATTTTTTTATCTTAATTATATATGTTTATAACAAATATAAAAAAATTATAGACTTAATTAAGGTGTTAAAAATAATTATTTAATTAAGATGTTAAAAATAATTATTTGATTAAAATGTTAAAAAAATTATACATAGAATTTTATTAACTATTTACGAGTTTTATTATAAAAATTATCGTTAATTAAAAAACAATTCAATTTTCTAAAAATATATTTTATATAATCTTTACAGATCTAAATAAAAATATTTGACCTTTTATCTTATTTTATATTCTTTTCACGAATTTTTGTTTGTTTGTTTTACATTTTATATTATATGTATCTTTTCTTTGATTTATAACATATTTCAGCTGAATTTTCAGAGTATTGAATCAATATTTAGATAATATTTACACTTGAAAATTATTACTCGTTATTTTAAAATATGATCATGAGAAATTTGTTTCCCAATATCAGTTTAGTTTAAACTCATTTAAAATATGTTCCTGCACCTCTTTTTTTTTAACAAATTTAATGTCTGGAAGAAAAGTGACTCTTCTTTTTTCTTCGAGACGTTAAAATCGCTTTTCTATAAAATGTTATTGATTTTCAGGCAAATTAAAGAAAGAAACATTTTATTAGGACAACAGACTTGTTAAAAATGATATTCATGAACATATATTTTTAAATAAATTTAGAAACGTAAAGAAAAACTGAAACAATAAGACAATATATTAAAAAAATAGAATATGGATCATAGAAAAGGAATTTCTTATTTAAAACTCGAAACACAAACATAAAAAAATTTATATTTGGAATTTTATTTATATTAGTATTCATTTTTTATTTTTAATTTGATATTTTGAAAATTTAAAAAATATCAAAAAAACTTCGAAAAGTATTAAGTAAGACGAATATCAGACATATTTAGATATACATATTAAATATGCATTATATTATACACTATACAGGCTAAATATATTCTTATTATGCTAAATATTTCACGAGCATAATTATATCAGATAGTCCACAGTATGATTTGTTAGAAACAGTGCAGAGAATAAAAAGTTCAAAAATATTAAAATACTGTATTATACTTATCATTGTTTGTTAGCTCTATACGTCCACTTGCCTAAATAACCTGGTTATTAAAGTTCTTGATATCTAATATCGGGATTTTCTTCATAACCCATATCTATTACTGTGTCTACTATCAAGGAAAGATCTAGGTTTTAGTGACGTCATTTTACAAAATGTCGCCTTCCATGGAAACAACTTTAATTTCGCAGTTTCAAGCGATGACCTATTGGCTTTTAAAATGGTTGAAAAAAGAAGAGTCCGTCGCCTAAAAATAACTTTAAATTTCTTAAAACAATGTAAATTAAGAAAAAAAAAAAAAGCAGATTAAACTTTGATTGCCAGGAATCTACTCCTCAGTCATTTACCTATGTGTTAGCTGTAACAGCAAATAAAGATAAAAGTTCGATGATTATATTTTAATACACCGATATACATATTTAATATTTTTATATAATTTATAGGTTTGAGAAAACATAGATTTTAGATAAAGTTATCATCAAAATCTTCTGAATGGGATAAAAAGTTTATTAATGGAGAATGGCTGTATGACGATTATATTTCAAATCTACGAGTATTAAGAACAGTGTTTACTTACTTATGTAGTGAATTGAAAGACAGAATGGAAACTAAAGATACAAAATTCCGAAGATGTATTCCACTAGAAATAAAGATAGGAGTTGCATTATATTATTTAGCAGAAACATGTTCATCTAAAACTGTTGCAAATTTATTTGGGTTGGGTAAAAGATCTGTATTGCATAATGTTCATTTATTTTGCAGTTCAGTAAAAGAGATACTTTCCCAAAGATATATTCCAACTCCAACTGAGAGTAATATTAAACAATTTGCAAACATATTTCATGGTAAATTTGGAATGATTAATGCAATTGGCTGTATTGACGGTTGTTATATTCCAATTTTATGTCCAGATTCTGCAAGAAATACAGACTACTATAATCGTAAATCATTTTATTCTGTAATATATTAATATTGGCTGGCTTGGATTGGTCCAGAAACCGGCTATTCTATTGGATGACTTGACCTTTGCAATCCATAAGCACTTTACCATATAAGGCAGGTCATCTTTCTTTGAAAAGGGAATAGGAAAGTGGACGCGTAGCATATGTGAACAATTTCATTGCATATCATCACATCAAATAATGTGAGCTTCGCAACAAAAATACTTGTAAAGAACATTCTAAATTTTGTATACATAGTTTGATTGTTATAAAACTATTGGCATAGAATACATAATCGAATATACTAAATATTAAGAATCAAATGCTGTCGTATCACTGTAACCACTTTATATGATGTATCATTATTTATTCTTTTTTTGAGCTAAATTTTCTCAAATACGCATGCGTCATTTTCCTCCAACTTTCGTGCCGGCAACTATAGTGTATATAAAACTCGTTGGTTTAATATAATTTTATGGTTGTCAATTACTGGTTAGTACAACTTCAATACTGACTGATTTAATTTCTATATTATTGTATATTCATTTGGAATAAAAACTGAGATTAGAAAAATTTAATAGATGATTATTTTTATAAAAAATTGAATAATTTTTATAAAAAATATAATTGATTTGTAATATTGGAACATTGCAAAAAATGACAATAATTAATTTTTCAGACTTAACAAAAATTTGATTTACAATATATCGTAATTAATATTATCATCTTTCATTTTGCATGCTCGTGGTTATCTACAATGATTTGGAAAATAATTGCAAAATCCTATAAAATATGGACTAAATTTATCTAAATTCTTTTTGTTATTAAGAAAAGTTATTTGATGATGTTTCTTTGACTGTAATAAGTTTAGTAAAGTTTCTAATAAAATCCAAAAGTATCATATTTCTTGTGTATTTGTCAGTACAGTATTTCCATGTTATGTTTACAATACCAGAAAACTACAATACATATAATCAAAACATAATCATTATTTTTAGCCTACTTTCCGAAGGAAATACAGTCAAACACCGATAAGATGCCCCCGTTAAGGCGGGTTCCCACTTGGGGTGTAGTCTGTAGCAAACGCAGATAGGAGCTCGTTTCCATAGCAACGGAACTTGACCTTGCGGCCACTTGTGAGAAACGTAGACGTTGCTAACTCCCAACGTCTGCGCTTCTATACAGCGACTAGCTGCAGAGACTACCAATCAGAGAAGTGCTTAGTATTAAACGAATTATACAATGGCAGTGATTGGTGATTGGCATATTCCTATTCGTACCGACTATTGGCTGATGTCGTCAGTTGTACCGCAAACGCTTAATTGAATCATTGAATGGGAACGAATACCAGCCATATCGGCGTTTGTGACTCATCAGCCCGCGGAGGCGCAACTCAAGTGGGAATCCGCCTTTAAGTAGCCACTTTCGCTGACCGCCAAGAAATTTGGCTTTGTGACTCATCAGCCCGCGGAGGCGCAACTCAAGTGGGAATCCGCCTTTAAGTAGCCACTCTCGCTGACCGCCAAGAAATTTGGCTGAACGAATCTTTCCTATGTTAATGGAATAGGCAAACCCCGATAAGACGCTATCTGCCATCCGCCAGTAGAAACGTCTAAACAAATATTTCTTTTGGTATTGTATTTATCTACGCCAGGGGCATTGTAAGTTGACTTATATCCCGAAGTTCATTAGTACTGTATATACAGTATTAAAAGCTCTCTGGATTCATTTGTAACCAGCGGGTGGGAGAGATGGAGTTAACGGTTAATCATGTATCTCTTTAAGCCTAGTTCATACCTAGGTTGCAGAAAATTTAATATCATAAGAACCAGATCGTTTCCATCGTTTATTGCATTGAGCAAATGAGGATACTGTACAGTAAGCTATGTACGAGTACATTGTGTTTTACAGAGAACTCAAAGTAGATCAGAACAGCAGACAGACATGTTTTCTATATAGTACTGTACATATACAGTACGTATACTGCAAAATATACAGTTTTTAGAAATGTTAAGTTTGAATGCTAAATATAAATGTATTGTATTTTATTAAATATAATAAATTCGGAGTTCATTTTCATTTCTATACTACACGTGTTTTCGATAAACCGCCAATATCGTCGCCGAACGGATAGTGGCGTCTTATCGGGGTTTGACTGTAGTTTATAAGATTAGGTTATGACTGCTTGCCTCTCTGCCTCCACTAATAACTTTTAAACTAATTAGCAAATTTTCGTAAAATTCTGTAATGATATTCTACTATTAAGGGACATTTCGACGCTGCATCCTTTAATCCTACAGAATTGTTTAATCCTGCAGGATAGAATTTTATTTTTATCAAAATTTAGTTTATATTATTGCCAGTAGATGGCACTATGGGATAATATAGGGCAGTGGTTCTCAATTTTTTTTCTGTGGAGGAACACATTTTAATATTTTAAAATTTGGCGGCACACCTAAATATTTTAAATAATAATTTAGATTTAACAACGAATTTTCATTAACAGATTATTGTATTTATTCTTATTACATTCAAATTACAGACATACTCGCACACCGAATCATTAAATGGCAGCCTTTATTAAGTTATAGCGCCATCTGCGGATTTTGTCTTTTTAGAGAAACTAAAAATTTAATTTTTATTCTTTAATTTTTAAATTATGAATAACAACAAAAAATTTTGGCTGTCGCAAAAATTCGAGGGTTAGATTTTTCTAACGATACTCTATTTATAGGAATTGATAGGACTGGAAAAGGGATATCCAGCCAATCACATTTCACTATTAACATATATGATACATACTTACAATTTATTCTTAATTTTTCGTGGCACACCGTCAAAGGTTTGGTGGCGTGCTGCGGCACAGTGGTTGAGAACCACTAATATAGGGGTAACATATTATTCCGTGATGACATCATAGTGACATCGTTTGTTGTTACTTCATTGTGATGCCATACTTTGTTATGTCACTGATGATGTCATTCCAGAGTCACGAATGACCTATCTGATTTTAATGATGTCATGTAGTGACTGTGATATCATAGTGATGTACCAATGGTTGATATCACTAAACCTGATAATTCATGAAGTCGTGATTACGTAACAGAACTGATGATATGGAGCCGAGATAATGACGTCATCGTGATATTTATGTTAATTAATAAACGCCAAAATTAGACACATAAAACAAATGGATTCCAAGTGCTATTGGAAATACCAATAGATTCCAAATGACATCTTCGGAAAGTAGGCAATTTTAGTTCTTTCTGGAACTGCTTGTTTTGATTTTTTCGATATGAAATGGAATGAGACATATCTGCAAATTTCTACATTATTCAGATGATTTGATGCCAATTTGTTCATATAATTTACTATATATGAAAGATGATACAATTATTTTTAATCATCATTGTAGTTATATTTTTAGACTATTTTCCTGAAGAAAATGAAGCTTATAACGTTCCCATGCGTTCCTATTCACATTCAAAGATAACCTTTGAATTAATTACTATGATGCATTTTCATGAAATTCAGAAGTGATGCTTTACCATCATTAAGGATAACCTCGACAGGAGGGACCTCCCTTTTGAAAGAAAGAACAACTTTCAAGGCCAAAATCGATGATCGACGAGTCTTTTCAGTTAGGATTAACGATAAGTGATACGATGTAAAACGGATCGCAATAGAGAATTTATTACCATCTTCGACTTGATATTTGAATTAAAACATAGTAATCAGATTAAAATATTTCAATTTTTACTTTGTAAATGCTAAAATTAATTATAATTTGAAAATTTATTTAAAAAATTTCCTTCAGTTACAATTCTTTTAATTATTGATACAGAAACACCAGTAGCTAGTGAAGTTTCGTTAAAAATGTCACTTCGAATAGATTTCTGCCTTCCAAAATACTTATATACGTTTAAAATAATATTTCTAGCTTGACTGTGCAATGTT
>AYEL01061073.1:0-32252 GCA_000484575.1 Olivierus martensii | reverse complement strand
GTGCCTTGGTAGTCTAGCTGGTAAGGCGTCGGGACGGTAACCCGAAGTCCCTGGTTCGATTCCAGGCCAAGGCAAATTTTTAATTTCGGGAAATTAGTAAAAATTATAGTTCAATTATTAAATATTAGATGGCGCCACCTTAGCCTAAATTTAAATTATTAATTATTAATCCAACAGATGGTGGCACCGTAGTGTAATTTAAAATTAATTATTAATTTGGCAGTTATTTCTAAAATAAACCGCTGGGGGAAATTTGGCTAGATTTGGATCGCGTTAATCCCCTAGTTTAATGGATGTTGATTAGATATACAGACTGCAATGAAAAAATTATTATAAAAAATAATTAAGGTTTAAATATATGATAAACATAGAGATGTGGAGACACGAAGCTTGGCCTGCTGGAGAATGTCAATTCACCACTGATCATAATTCAACCAGGGTTGACACTTTGAGAGAAACGCTCGGTGAACGTGTTTATTTTACCAGCCGGTCTGAGATACTCTGTTCCCCACAACTTAGGAAAGACAAATAAACACATGTCAAGTGGGGCTGCTTGGAGACTCGAATATTGGGCAGGTGCACGGCGGGATTGGTGAGAAAGAATGTAACCGGGGTTGGTCAAACGACCACGTCTATCCATCAAAAAGTGACTGATTTATATTTATTAATTGGAAGGTTGAGAGGGGGACTTTAGACAAAGAAGACAGTCAGTCCCTGATTGCAAAAGTGGACAGTCGATCTTTGCCCGTTGAAGAAGTTAGTTGATCCGTCCCGCTCTCCAAGTAGAGAAACTATCTGAGCAACTTTGTTAGCTGTTTTGGATCATGCATAAACTGCTCTTCTAAGTTATTCAGATGGAGGACTGAAGGAAGAGAGCCTGACAAAAGCTCAGAAAAATAAAAGGGCTATTTACCAACGCTCGAAGTTCTGAGTTCATGTACTCGAGCGAACTCGAATTACTGAATCACGAACTTTGTGGAGAACCCCAACACGTCAAGCTGTCATACCTGAAAGGGACCAAGGAAAGGGAATCAGCATCCTCGAACTGTGTATAAGAAAAGAACTGTGCCGCCTCTCAGAGAAGAGTTCGACTTTCAGCCGGAGAAAGGAACCCAGATCACCTGTATTGTTAAAAAGTATTTGTCCTCCACCCACAATTGTTGGGGTCTTAAATTATGTAAAATGGGGTGCTTATCATTGCGTAGGAGGTTAAAAATATTATAAAATTTTCTATAGGCTATTTTAAAGTTAGTGATGCTTTCCACGTCGTGTTTAAGCTTCATTAGTGGAGGAGCTTGGTTCCAGGCGCGGTATACAGAGGGTTGTGTTGGTGGTTCGGCAGAGGAATACTTGTGCAGAGAATTTTTGACATAACCCAACGGCTGAGGATGGTCCTAGAACGGATCGAAAATGTTACCGTTTAATTCTTTTTTACTCTGCTAAATAGTGCTGTATTTGTTTGTTTTTGATATCTCCTAGTATAGCAGAAGTTATGAACACTTTTATGTAAAATTCTCTCTCCAATAATGGAAATTGTTTGTTGATACAAACATAGTCTGTGTTGTCGTCATCTAAGTCTCATTACCTTTCCTTACTCACACCACAGACCACAGGTAGGCCATAAGCCTGTTGAATATCGTCCTATATCGTTCTGCTACGCGTGTGGTTCCCACACTGGTGTCAGATGTGGGATAGAAGTAATTAATTGAGGCCTAGAGGGACGACAAAGTGGAAAAAGGAAACTTACCAAACTTCGAGATGGCTAATAAGACTCCAGACACTTTGATTTCGCACACAGAGTCGACTTCCATGGGATCCTTTGCTTTTACAGGCATGATCCCCACATTTTTGAGCGAACCAACTCAATGCGTATCAGATTATTTTGACACAATTGACGAGATCGCAGCCTTAACATCCTGGACAGATCGACAGCATTTAGGCATAGCCAAATGCAAATTGTCAGAGAACGCCAGAGAGTATGCTTGGCGCGATTTCAAGATTAAAGACGTGACCGACTACCAAAAAGCAAAAATAAGCGTTTTTAAGGCAAAATGCTACAGCGATTCGCAAAAGTACCGTACACAATCAGGCTCCAACAATTTCACGCTTGCACGCAACAGCGAGGTGAGGATGTTCGAATCTTTGCAGTTAGACTACAATCCCTTGCGGCAGAGACGACTATAGATGTAAATACTTCTAAGGATCAGGAAAAGACGGTGGTAGAGATGTGTCAAAGAAAAGAAAGAGATGAACGTTTAAGAGTACAATTCTTAAACGGTATTAGCGACAAAATTAAACGTAATGTTATGTCGAACGATCCAAAGACATTTGAAGAGGCATTATTGATTGCCTCCCGTGAGGAGCTGATAGATCAAGTGATTTGTAAACCAAGGCCCTATGTCGGGAAAATAGGCGAGGCTAGTGCTGTCTTGATTGAGCCGGTCACCGTCAAACGAGTTTTGGACAGCACTGCGGAACTGCAGACTGCCATACAACAAATTAGTGAAAGGCTCAGCAAACTAGAACCACAGTCATCACAGGCAGGTCCACAACCACCGACTAATTCGCAAGCTATAGCGTCGCCAAAACCTCAGGAAAGGCCACGTTATACCGCATACACACCTCAGAGATATAATGAACCGCGATGGAATTGTCCGTCGTGTACATATACATCTCCCCGATATGGCATTCACATCCTCGGCTCGTTGAACCCTCTGTCAATTGGAGAAGGTCATCTCCTAGGTTCACTACATCTCGGAACTTTGGCGTGACACTAGGAGGTGAACGATATCGAGTTTACCTCAGCTGCCACAGCGTTCGTTGCAGGTACGAGCACGATCTGCTCCACAACGTAAATTCCAGGGTCAGACTCACAGTCAAAATCGCAATGGATCGATGTCCTGACTAAGATGGGATGAGTCTACCCTCAAGCAATTCACGGGATCAAAAAGAGTCAAACCAAAATCTTCATGGGCTGTAATGTCAAGTAAAGAAAAACAGAAACAAAACAATAAGGATAGGGAAAGGAACATGGTTTGGTTCAAAGGAATGTACGAAAGTAAATTATCTAGAGATTCAGATCTGAACTTGAAATGCATAGTTAATGGCCGACTGATTTATCTAGCAATTGACACAGGAGCCAAGGTCACTTTCCTGTCGAAGACATTTGTGAATGCGTTGGGAAAGTCTTTGCCTCTATTTTGCGATTTGAATTTCCAGTTACAAAGTGTCATTGGACATCTAATTAAGACATATGGGAGATACAAGTTTTCTTTTCAAATTGGATCATTATGGTTTAAGCATTTTTGTTATGTTGTTGATCCTCAAATAACCTCTCCAACTAATGGTATCTTGGGTCGGGACATTATCACGCTACACCATTTAATGATCTCACTACATGATTCCAGAATAATATTGGCTAATGGTACACAGATAAATTTTAAGGGCGAAGTATGTAACCAAGCCGCGGTAAAAAGCGCTTTGTCGGCAAACACCGCTGCTAGCACTATGAACAAACCAGGTAGGAAACAGCCCACCTCTGCAGCACAGTTACAGAAGAGTAACTGCCAAACTGGCACAAAAACAGTTTACTTACTGGAGGACCAAACTTATACCACCTAGATCCGAAATTGTAGTATTGGCAAAAGTCACAGGATTCGCCAAAAAAATCAATTAGGGGTGATAGAGTCGGAAACCCTCACTACATCAGATCTAATGATCATGGATATATTGGCCAAAGCAAAAGCACGTGGGAAAATACCAGTTAGGATAATGAATATGACAACGAATCCTTTAAAATTGCGAAAACAAGAAACTGTGGGAAAATTCCTACAAACTAGGGAGGAAACAAAAGAGCAAGCAGACAGTGCAAAGTTAAGAAAACCTGATGCGGCTGCAAACATGTCGCAAAAAGATTTCAGTAATCTTTTTGACTGGACCAAAATGGGTAAAGACAAAAAGAAACCGTTACTAACCTTGCTATACAAATATCAACACATATTCACGATAAAAAACTATGATCTAGGTTACTGCAATGTGGTTGAGCACGAAATAGATACGGGTACTAGCCCACCAATTTATTTGCCACCATATCGAATTCCTTATGCACAGAGAGAGAAAATGAATGAAATTGTCGGCAAAATACTGGAGGAAACAATATAATTGAACACTCGCAATCGTCGTGGGGTGCTAAAGCTCTTTTTGTTAAGAAAAAGGAAGGAACTTTTAGGTTCGTAATAGATTATTGAAAATTAAATAGCATTTGTACACAGGATCCGTTTTTTATTCCGTTGGTTTCGGAGAATCTCAGCCCCTCATAGGAAAGGCGAAATATTTTAGCACAATGGATCACACTCCGGATTTTGGCAATTATCTCTTGCCCTGGAAAGTTGCCCAAAAAATGTCTTTACGATAC
The DNA here is from genome assembly GCA_000484575.1 of Olivierus martensii. Lineage (NCBI taxonomy): Eukaryota > Metazoa > Arthropoda > Arachnida > Scorpiones > Buthidae > Olivierus > Olivierus martensii. The sequence continues at coordinate 27,838 of AYEL01061073.1, read as the reverse complement.
CCGATGGGCACTTTCACTTCAAACATATGCCAATGGGCCTTAAGAACGCCCCTGCAAGTTGGCAATGCGCAGCTACGCACATTTTACATGGGTTGCATAAAAAAATTTGTCTTAACTATTTTGATGACATCTTAGTCTTTAGTAATGATCTCGAAGGTCATTTAGAGAGGCTCGAAATGGTGCTTAAGCAATTTGGGAAACTGGAATCAAGCTGAAACCAAAAAAATGTCATTTCCTGCAATGACAAATCAAATTCCTGGGTCATGAAGTCTCTGAAGAGGGTATTCGTCCAGATCCTTCAAAGATGGAAAGTGTAGTCAATTTTCCTAGGGCTACAAACGACATTGAGGTGCGTTCATTCCTAGGATTGACAGGTTACTACAGACGACATATTGATTTGTATGAGAAATTAGCGAAACCACACAACATTGCTAAAAAGTAACACAAAATTCAACTAGGACGATGCGTGTGAGCACGCCTTCCAAAATCTTAAAAAAATTTTTACGACAACGCCTTTGCTGCGACCACCGGATTTCACACAGCCATATATATTGGCTACAGATGCCTCAAGCTATGCCATCGGAGCCGTTCTCTCCCAAAAGGATGAACGAGGTGAACTCCCGATTGCCTATGCTAGCTGACAGTTAAGACTGCCGGAGATCAATTATAGTGCGACAGAAAGGGAGTGTCTCACTATCGTATGGGCTATCAAATACTTTCGACCTTTCCTGTACAGTTGATCATTTGAGATCCTCATGGACAGCAGACCCTTACGCTGGTTACTAAACGTCAGAGATCCAAGCTTGCAGTTGGCACGCTGGAATCTCCAACTACAGGAATACAATTTCAAAATTGTACACAAACCGGGAAACACACATATCAATGCAGATGTGCTTAGCAGAATTCCAACCGGTACGTTTGAGCAATACCAACCCATTTATAGCATCGAACAAATCGGGGAACAACAAAAGTTAGACACGAAATGTAAAGACATAATTCAGGAGCTATCTCAATCTCATAGCTCGGTTCAAACCAATGAATATGCCGACTATTTTTTGGATGGTAACGGCATCCTTTATAGACTATAACAATGTCGAACGCGATGAGAGGTGTGGCACCAGTTGGTGGTACCTCGACCATTAATAGGATACATTCTACACATTTTTCATGATGCACCTACTTCATGCCACATCAGCACCAGAAAGATACGAAGAAAATTAGAAAGATAGTTTTATTGGCCAGATATGCTTAAAGACATAACGAAATATTGCGAAAGTTGCGAGAAATGTGCACAGCGCCGACGTCAGGATAACCGACGCCAGGCGCCATTGCAAATTTTCTTAGAATTAGCACAGGTTTTTGAGCAGACCGCTCTAGATATTGTAGGTCCACTTCCTATTACTTGCCAGGGAAACAAATACATCATTGTTTTTGTTGATCATTTCAGTTGATACGCAGAGTGCATTCCACTACCTGAGATATCGGCAAAGACTGTGGCCAAAGCTTTCGTAATCAACGTAGTTCTAAGATACTCGACCCCAAAACAATTACTCACCGATAGGGGCTCTAACTTTATGTCCAGGGTCATAAGAGAGGCAGCCGAAAGTTTAGGCATCAAAAGATTGCTAACGACAGTTTATCATCCAGCTTGTAATGGCGTCATCGAACACCTGAACAAAACACTAATAGATATGTTGGCGCATTATGTGCAGAAGGATCAGACACAGTGGGATGAAATGCTCCCATATCTGACGTTTGCATACAATTCCGCACCACATTCCACAACAAAAGACAGTCCTTTTTATCTTTTATATGGTCATGACCCAATTTACCCTTTTGATATTATCACCAATCCTAATATCGCTGTTCGCAGCTAGAAACCAATCAAGAAAGCGTGGTGCACCATATTGGACACTCAAGCTACCACTTTAAATGAAACACTCGTGGCAGTTAAAGATAACCGTTGGCATATTAAAATGTTATTGAAGCGACAAGAAATACTGAGCAAAATCATGCAATCCCAAAGCTACTCGCTCTTCGTAAGCATGGCTTTGCGATATATGGAGAGCGCAGTCGCTGAATTTAGGTCACAGCTGACAAATTTACGCTCAGCAATCGAGATACTAGAACAAGGATGATTAAGCGCCTATTTTGTATCAAGACGAACTTTGTTAGCTGCATTGACAGACATAAGCAATCATTTGCTGAGCGATGTTTCGCTCGTCGAACTCGTCCGACCAGATAATCTGTTCAAATACTATCAATGGATTATGGTCACTGCGATAGCACATCTTAATACGCTTAGATCAGAGGTGTTTAACCTTTTGACTTTCTCACTATCAATGGATTATGGTCACTGCGATAGCACATCTTAATACGCTTAGATCAGAGGTGTTCAACCTTTTGACTTTCTTGGGCCACATTTGAAGAAAAAAATTGTCTTGGGCTGCACATAAAATATACTAAATCCAACAATAGTTGTTAGGCGGCCAGATGGCCACGTTGTAACGTGTTAGCGTCCCATACAGGAGGACCTGAGTCCGTCATTTCCTGAAAAAATATTTTGGGAATTCCGGGGTCGGCCTGGTGATCCTCATCCTTTGCCCTCTGGTCCCCCTCCACAGGTGTAGGTGCAGCTCATCGTTGGAACTTGCCCCCCTTAGCAATCTCATTGATTGGAAAGGGGTGTAAAACAAAAACAAAGATTAATTGTTAAGCAAAAAAGTTAGTAATTAATAACTAAATATACAGCACATTTGGCAGTAGTGACTTCAAAAGTATTTTATTTAACAAACGAAGTACTTTCGGTCTATCTACTAGACCATCTTCAGCGTTACATTGACTTACAAAGAACGTAAAAGAATATAAAAACATAATAACGTAAAAGAACATAAAAGGAATACAATGTTTGTTCTTATAATTTAAATTTAAATTATTTCCGTACATCAAATCTTTATTATTTATAGAAATACTAAAAAAAGTTAAATAAAAAAAAAATATAAATTTATTAGACTCAAAAAAATTTAAAAAGTGTTAATAAATGCTTTATTGAAACTATAATAAAGCAACAATCAATTAATCAACAAAACTTGTTTAATCTAACTCAAATCTCAACAAACAATTATTCACAAAGAAAAGAACCTTAAATACTATTTAAATTCTACTACCTCCACCTCCGATACAAACTTCAAATAATAGTCGATCCTTACAAGAAACTCATGTCACTTTTCGCCAATTCTACGTCTGGATATTCAGCATCTCTCGTTATTAAACAGCACCTCCGACCACCGAGATCTACACTCTTTCCCTACACGACGCTCTTCCGATCTAATATTAAAATAATTTAATAATAAAATTTTAGAATAATCATAATTAAAATATAATTTAAAATATGTAATTATATAAATTCTCAATAGGTAACATTACAATTTGAACTTTATTAAAAATCTGTTTGCCACTGTCTTTCAGGCAGAAATTTATGGTATTTCTGCATGTGTTAAAATTAACCTTGATAGGAGGTATGTCAATAAACACATTTATATCATATCTGATAGTCAGGATGCTCTTAAAATACTTGATAGTTCCCGCTTTACTTCTAAACGTGTATGGGATTGTCGTCTTCTCATTGAGGAACTGGCCATCAGGAACAGGGTGCAACTTGTTTGGGTGCCCGGACACAAAGGGATTGAGGTCAATGAGATTGTTGATGGGTTTGCCAAGGAAGGGGCTTATCGTCCTTTTATTGGACCTGAACCTGCCCTGGGCATCAGATTTGATGCATTTGGGCAGATTATCAGGGACTGGTTGACAGCCCAGCATCTCATTTATTTGAGGTCTACTCCTAGTCTTAGGCAGGCGAAAGCTCTCATTTTGGGTTCTTCTGCACAGAGAACTAAAGAGTTGCTCTCACTGCATAAAAATGAAGTTAGGATTATTACAGTGCACTGGCATCTTAGAAGACATCTTCATTTAATTGGGATTTTTTTTAATAGCCCTACTTGTAGAAGATTCAGGACGAGGATGAAACTCCTCTTCACATTTTGTGTGAATGTGTGGCCCTTTCATGACTAAGGTATGATCTTCTTGGTCAGATCTTTTTACAGACCCATTGAAGAAGATAGTCTTCCATGATTAAGACGGGACTTCTTATGGGATGATCCTATTGGGGGTGCACAATAAACCATTGGTGGTTGTGGTGTTAGGGGTGAAAAGCCCCCTTTTCTACATCTACATAGGGTTGTAGATGTAGAAAAGGGGTTTGACCCGGAAACTACGGATTTCAGCGACTTGAAATCCGGAGCACCGGGTTTAAGTATTTTTTCTCCAGGTTATGTAGTAAACCCCCACGTAATTATAAAATAAACAATATTGTATATTAGAAAATCAGAACTTGTATGCAAAGACTATAAAGGACTGAAGAGGTCTGTGGTGCGTATCTGAAGAAATATGTGGTGCGGCCACCTCTCCAGGTTTGACCCAGAGACTCCGGATTTCAGCGAGTTGTATCCGGGCACCGGGTTTAAGTATTATTTCTCCAGGTTATGTAGTAAACCCCCACGTAATTATAAAAATAAACAATATTGTATATTAGAAAATCAGAACTTGTATGCAAAGACTGTAAAGGACTGAAGAGGTCTGTGGTGCGTATCTCGTTTATGTAATAACTGACGCAATCGGTGGTCCAACGTCCACAACTAGTACAAGCACAGCACTGGCTACGTGTCATATAGTTGTCCCCAGGGCCGCCGCTAGACATTTCAGAGCTAAAGGCGATTTTCAGACTCCGGATTTCAGCGAGTTGTATCCGGGCACCGGGTTTAAGTATTATTTCTCCAGGTTATGTAGTAAACCCCCACGTAATTATACGAAACAAAGCGACCTATACCACACTTGACGATCGACGCGGAAGTCGGCATCCTAGATTCTGGCGGGAAATATCTAACGGTTTTTCGGAGTTCGACTTTCAGCCGGAGAAAGGAACCCAGATCACCTGTATTGTTAAAAAGTATTTGTCCTCCACCCACAATTGTTGGGTCTTAAATAATGTAAAATTCTCTCTCCAATAAGGAAGTTGTTTGTTGATACAAATGTAGTCTCTGTGTCGTCGTTGTCTAAGTCTCATTACCTATCCTTACTCACTCCACAGACCGCAGGCAGGCCATATGCCTGTTGAATATCGTCCTGCGGGCCATGCGGGCCCCACAAAGATACTAAACAAAATATAAATAACAAAAACTAAAAAGATTGTCCAATTAAGACTTTATTATTATTTATGGTGATATAAGCAGACATTAATTGGCATACAAACATTTGGCACATTAATTCCTTAGTTATCATTAATAACATTCATATGTTTGTATTCTAGCTGCTATTTCAAGGAATTCCAATAAGAATCCTTCAATAAGTGTGCTTGCAGGTCTTCCGCATTTATTCTGTTCCAGTCTATATCTAGATTGAACTCAAGTAAATAATTTAAATATTAAAATATAACTTAAAACTTTATCCGCCAGGGGAAGTTTGGCTTGTTCATTATTAATTTAAATATTCTATAAAATTAAATCTATGTTGATAATAGAATGTTATATTGTCAAAATATTGATTTTATTACTTAGAAGTATAATGCTGAGTCTCATAAATCAATTCACATTTTTATAAATCAAAATGTTGATCTTGTGCTGTAATCGTTAGTACTTATTGCATCCGGACAATTTTATACCTTCCGATTTGTAAAAGTTAAATGATTCTGTATTTCGTTTTCACTGTAAAAATTTTCTAAAGAAGCTTATAATCAATTATAGTATCAACTTTTTGAAATGATAAGTCTCCCAGCCGTCAAACTGCTGCCAAATGTGCTGTATATTTAGTTATTAAATTAGTGTTACAGGCAGTTCATATAACGTTTAAAACTGATCAGTTAGTAATTAAATAATGTACAATATATGATATCCAATATAACAAATACGCAAAAATGTCATAGTGTCGCGTAAAAATAATGTACAATATATGATATCTACTATGACAAATAAGCAAAAATGTCATAACTTATAATCTTTGACTTCTTTTTGTTCAGAAATTTTTTAAAAATCATTGAATAGGTTAATAGTTTTAATTATTGAAATAAGAAATATTTTAGAAAATTGGAAATAGGAAATGTAGATAGTATTTAAATAATAAAAACTTCATTAAATACATAAAAATCTCAATGTTTAAAAGACATTTACAATTTTATATTCGGCCGCATTCAGTACAGCGGTGGGCCGCGGGTTAGACAGCCCTGGCTTAGATTGTTTATTGATATTCCATTGGTAAATCCGGATCAATTTTTTGATCTGTTTGAGATTGTGAATTTTCTGGTATATTATCCGAACATTAACATGTTTGCATATTACCGCACAGATTATTCATTCATAGCTTTGTCGAAAAACCGACAATCATACATTTTACTTAATACACATGAGGTGTTGAAATGTCGATCCGGGACAGTGTCTATCTGTGCACCGGAATCTCCGATATGGAGATACCCCTATCAAAGCTTCAAATATTCATTATTTATGGGACACGAGATATTAGTTAATCATCTTTGTAATAGACAGGTGACAGCCACATATCCACTTGTATTTCGTCGACTCAATAATTCAGGAACGTGGCTGTACGCCATAGACAAATCATACTGCAAGTAATCATTTCAACTAAAAATATTATCTCAAGTAAGTATCTCTCTCTCTCACACAATAACTCTCAGAGATCTCTCTCCTTTAATTTCAAAGTCTCTCCAACTCTAAAGACGCGTTTATCGGATACGCGGTCAACATATTGCCGAGGGATTTTAGTTAAACATACTTAATAACAACATATGTCTATAATTCCATTATCGTAAAATACAAATGTTAATATGAATAATTATATAAAATATAAATGTTTTTAAACATATAGTGACCGACTTCCGGTTTCTCCTTCGCACTTTCGTTGGTGACGCAATGAAATAGGAGTGACAACATACTCGTTCCGGTCAAGGTCGTTATCCTAGCAACTGTGTGGTTGTCAAGAAGCGTCTCTTTAATATTTATGTTTATTTATGTCGCTTAGCTATTTATTCACTCTTCTGTATTTTTCTTATTTATGTATCGGCACTGAGTAATTCGGAACCGTTAGTCTACTCTTTGGACCCACTTCCTGTTACATCCAGCTATCCGTGCTCGATGGATAGACATCGACAAAGTGTCAACCGATACAAAGTTCATCGTCATAGCAACTAGCAACTTCACAAATGTTGATCCAAAAGTTAACATCATCTTTATTTCTCTTTCTATTTTCTATTTATCTCGACTTGTGTATTCTATTTTATTTTTCTATCACTAATTTATTATTTCTATATTTTTTTTTCGGCAGCTTCCTTCATTATCCTACTTGTGAAGTTGCCCCCACGATCAGTTAACAATTGTCTTTGCGCTGAATATTTTAGCACAATATTCAGAACAAAAGCCTTAAAACAATATTCAGAACAAAATATTTTGCGACTGTCTTTGCAGAAATTTCCGGTAACGGTATGCACTCCGCATATTGACTGAAATGATCTACAAAGACAAGAATATATTTATTACCTAATCTTGTGACGGGTAGTGGTCCCACAATATCGAGAACAGTTCGCTCAAACACCTGAGTTAATCTAGGAAATGTTTGGAGAGGCGCCTGACGCTTCGCGTCCTGTCTACGGCGCATCGCCCAATTTTGACAACTTTCACAATATTTCATTATATCTTTGTGCATGTCTGGCCAGAAGAATTGCGGTTCTATCTTCCTTCGCATCTTTTTAGCACTGACATGGCCGGAGGTAGGTGCATCATGAAAGATATATAGTATGTATCCGACCATTGATCTTGGCACCACCAATTGATGCCAAACTTCTCTTCGCGTTTGACATTGTTTCTGCCGATATATACCACTACCATCCAGAAAGTACTTGGCATAATCGTCGTTATTATTTGACGAGTTTGATTCTGATAATTTCTGCATAATTTCGTTACATTTTGGATCAGACTTTTGCTGCTCGCCTATTTGTTCTATGCTATAAATAAAATTATATTCTTCGACTGCCGCTATGGGAATTCGACTAAGCGCGTCAGCATTAGTATGTGCCTTTCCCGGCTTGTGAATTATTTTAAAATCATATTCTTGAAGTCGCAGATTCCATCGAGCTAATCTCGAGCTTGAATCCTTGACATTCAACAACCATCGCAAAGGTCGACTATCCGTGTGTATTTCGAACGAGCGGCCGTAAAGATAAGGTCGAAAATATTTAACTGCCCAAACGATCGCGAGACATTCTCTTTCAGTCGCGCTGTAATTGATCTCCGGCGCTCTAAGCTGTCAACTGGCGTAGGCCACGGGCAGCTCTCCGCGCTCGTCACGCTGCGATAAAACTGCTCCTATGGCGTATCCCGATGCATCCGTGCTGAGGATAAAAGATTTTTCAAAATCTGGTGACCGTAACAATGGTGCAGAAGTCAAAATTTCCTTGAGTCTTTGGAAGGCTTCCTCACACGAATCGTCCCAATTAAATTTTACATCACTCTTTAACAAAGACGTGAGCGGTTTCGCTAATTTGGCGTATCCCTCAATGTGTCGCCTATAATAACCTGTTAGACCCAGAAATGAACGCACTTCGGAGTCATTTTTCGGCCTAGGAAAATTTACTACACTCTCTATCTTGGAAGGATCCGGTCTGATACCTTCCTCCGAAACTTCGTGACCCAGAAATTTAATTTGTCTCTGTAAGAAATGACATTTTTTTGGCTTTAATTTAATTCCCGCTTGTTCTAGACGTTTTAACACCATCTCGAGCCTTTCCAAGTGGCTTTCGAAGTCTTTACTAAACACTAAAATGTCATCCAAGTAATTTAAGCAAATTTTGTTTCGCAAACCCTGTAATATATGGCTGGCAGCTCTTTGCCAACTTGCGGGCGCATTTTTCAATCCCATAGCCATTCTCTTCCAGGCAAAATGGCCGTCACAAGTACTGAACGCGCTCTTTTCTCTCGACTCCTCAGCTAAAGGTAATTGCCAAAATCCTGATAACGTATCCATGGTACTAAAGTATTTCGCCTTACCGATTAGGCTAAGGCTCTCAGACACCAGCGGAATCGGAAAGGGATCTTGGGCACAGACACTATTAAGTTTCCTATAATCTACTACAAAACGATAAGTGCCGTCTTTCTTTTTGACTAATAAAGCCGGCGCCGACCAAGGTGAGGTTGAATGTTCTATTATTCCATGTTCTAACATCTCATCTATCATTTCATTCATCCTTTCCCTCTGTGCATACGGTATACGATATGGCGGTTGATAAATAGGCGGACTGTTGCCTGTGTTTATCTCATGCTGAACTATATCGCAATACCCTAAATCAAAATTATTCGTTGCAAAAACATGCTTATACTTGTACAGTAAAGCTAGTAATGGCTTCTTCTTGTCCTTTCCCATTTTTGACCAATCGAAAAGGTTTCCAAATTCTTTCTGAGTCATGTTCACTATGACTTCAGACCTTTGTGACCTATCCTTAATTGTCTGTTCCTTAGTGTCTTCCGACGCTTGCAAAAATTTACCAACTGTCTCTTGTTTGCGTAATTTTATTGTTTTCGCCGTAACATTCATAATTCTAATAGGAACTTTGCCCTTTGTTTTTGTCTTAACTAAAACATCCATAGTCGCTAATCCCGGCACACTCAATGTTTCCGATTCTATCACTCCTAATTGATTTTTTTGTCGAATACCTGTAACCTTAGCTAAAATTATTACCTCCGACATAGGCGGGATAATTTCGTCTCGTACTAAATAAACAGATTTCGCTTCAATATGGCGATTATTAACCCGTGAGCCTGTGCGCTTTTCATTTGGACCACCCTTACATTCACTTCTGTTATAGGCGGCAGTGTTTTGTGGTTGAGACCGTTTTACAGTCGTTTCGTGGCATAACTTGCCGTTAAACGTGACCCGAGTGCCATCAGCTAAAGTGATCTTCGAGTCATGTAGTGATATATCTAAATGATATTTAGTAATTATATCACGACCCAATATACCATCACTGGGTGTGACTATGTGTGGGTCTACAACATAGCAAGCATGTTTAAACCGTAGCGGACCTATATTAAATATAAATACAAATTTTCCGTATGTTTGAATCAAATGTTCCGTGACACTTTGTAATTTTAAGTTCGAATCTGAGCGTGGCGACGGCCATCTCCCCAAAGAATCAACGAAAGATTTTGGCAATAATGTAACCTTAGCACCAGTATCAATTGTTAGATAACTCGTTCGTCCGTTTACCAAACATTTGAGGCATGGATCAGCATCCCTAGTTAATTTTGTCTCATACATTCCCTTAAATTGAACAACCTTACTCCTATTAATATCATTAGTTTGTTTCCATTTACCTATGGATGCGTTGGCGTATAGCTGGCGGTTATTCATTTTCGTAACTGGTTTCCCTTGCACTAGTCAAGACTGTGGACTCTGACGATTTTGCCTGTGTGTTCTTACTTGAACATTTCGCTGCGGAACAAATCGTGGTCGCCCTGACGAGCGTGGAGTCTGAGATAAATTCTGAGATTGTGGACCCCTTGGGCATTGGCGCATAGCTGGCGGTTATTCATTTTCGTAACTGGTTTCCCTTGCACTAGTCAACACTATGGACTCTGACGATTTTGCCCGTGTGTTCTTACTTGAACATTTCGCTGCGGAACAAATCGTGGTCGCCCTGACGAGCATGGAGTCTGAGATAAATTTTGAGATCGTGGACCCTTTGGTTATCGCTGCGGAACAAATCGTGGTCGCCCTGACGAGCGTGGAGTCTGAGATAAATTCTGAGATCGTGGACCCCTTAATTATGAAAGTCGGTGGCGATGCGAATCTTGACGTCGGCCTAACATCATAATCCCGATATTCAGTTAAGTACGGTTATGGGTACCAATTACAAGGCGATGGCCTGTAACGTGGTGGATTCCAACCTTGTTCATAATGTGGAGGCGGCCTTATATCGTTTATAACGCGGCGATTCTCGAGTTTTGGTCGGTTTTATGGATTGTGTGGTCGTCGGCGGCTGTGGATCCGTCCCTTCTCCTGGAGGTTCTAACTTCTCGAGCCTGTCATTGATTTGTTTAATCGCTGTTTCTATCTCTATCGCTTTATTCACATTTTGCTCAGGGGTATTAGACTCAACACCAGCGGCATTCACTTCGTAAAATTCCTCAATTTTTCCCACATAGGGACGGGGTTTCGCAAGTGCTTGCTCGATGAATTCTTCGCGTGAGGCGATTAACAAGGCCTCTTCAAAGGTTTTTGGATCCTGGGACATAACAGATCTCTTGATCCTATCATTTATCCCGTGCAAAAATTGGACCTTTAATTTTTCGTCCTGTTGTTTCCTTTGAACTCGCTCGATTACCGCTCTTTCCTCATCGCTAGTGCTGGCTACTTCTATTAGTGTTTCCGCTGCTAGAGACTGCAATCTAACTGCATATGTTTGAACATCCTCACCTCTTTGCTGTACGCATGTGTGAAATTGTTGCAATCTAACTGTATAAGGCACCTGAACGAATCTCTTTATCATCTGCGCCTTAAAATCCTTATAGTTCGTTATATCTTTCATTTTAAAATCTCGCCATGCATATTCCCTGACGATACCTGTCAGTTTACACTTCGCAATTCCTAATTTTTGTCAGTCGGTCCATGATGCTAAAGTGGCTATCTCCTCAATTGTTTCAAAAAAATCAGTAACGCGTTGTGACGATTTACCCGCATAATTAGGGACCATACCAGCAAAAGCTGTTACCGGCCCGATGGAAGGTATCTCTCCTCGACCCACCGAATCTGCTTCATTAGTCATCTCGAAGAGTAAAAAAAAAATTTTTTTTTTCTTACAAATTCGTCCTCGTCGGGTCCTCTTCAGGCCCGATTTAACCCTCTTCTACCCCACTCCTGACACCAATTGTAAGGCCCGCAGGAGGCTCGCAGGGCCAAGGACGATGTTGACAGGCGTTGGCCTAAAGAGCGGTGTAGCTTTTAGGTCATACCCGAAGGACTGTGACTTAAAAGATACTTTCATGCCAAAAAGGAAAGGAAAAGGGAGGAAAAATCCGAAGTTCCATCATTTTTTATTTTAACATCCCCTAAAAGTAAAAAAAAAATGATGTCAAAAGATGGCACAATATCCTTAGCAGTTTATTTTAAAAATACACTTTTTATTGCCTTATTAGGTTTATTTTTATTATTAATCTTAAATTATTTGTTTTTTTTTTATTTAAAATACTTAAATAATAATAAAATACTATTTAAATTTTAAGCTCTTAAATTATTTGTTTTTTTTTATTTAAAATACTTAAATAATAATAAAATACTATTTAAATTTTAAGCTCAGTGCTTTGAATTAAAATTAAGTCTTCATAGTTTATGCTATATTTATTAGTAAGGTAACTTCAATATCTTTCACTATAGTAAAATGCATTATATAAAAAAAGATGCTTATGTACATATCTAGAGACAAATCTAGTTATAGATTAGTAGACTTGATGACAATTTTAGAGATAGGAGAAGGATTTGCAAAAAAATTTTTAGTTTCAAATTCTGATAGTTGAAAATGTTTTCTATTGTAATATAAACATAAATATTGTGATTTCTATTTAAATTATTCGTTTTCAAGTTTAGTCTTTAATCTTCAACAGCTATTTTCAGAGTTATTAGTATACAAAAATAAAAAGTTTATTTCTAATATGATAATTCATTTAAAAAGTTTCATATATATGGTGAGGCACTCCTGAACACCCATTTGTTTGGAATTCAGGAAAACTCTGCAAAACTGAGAACCAGGGAGCACAGCCCCCATAGGGATAGCTGCTTAAGGCCAGAAGGGTGGAGTCCCTAGTTTAAAATATGTTATATAATAGTATTTAATTTAATAGCTCCCTAGTAATAATATGCTACATAATAGTGTTTAATAGTCTCCTAATTTAAAATACATAATATACAATAGGTTTTCATTTATCATTGCCTCACCTAACATTCATTTAGCTAGTATGTTGTGAGCAAAAACTAAATTAATTAAAAACTTTAAGGTGATGAAACAGAATAAAGCCATGTTTTCTTACAATTTCCTTCATAATAAAGAAAAACAAGGAGCTAGAAGCCTATAATTATAGAAAGCAAGGTAAACATACTTTATATGAGCACTAACTCAAGTATATAATATTGTCTAGGGACAATGTATTAATTAACACACAGGACATTCAACCTGATTGACTGGATGTAAATTCTTTGACTTTCTATTCAGAGGACTCATGATCAAATTAGGAATCCCTTGGAAAATTTATATGCTAAGTCAATGGTATTTTTGGTTTCAATTATTGTTGTGATTTTCAGTAATCTAGTCCCAATGTTAAATGAGAACCCACTATATATATAAAAGTTTGATCTTCATTGAAAATAATACTAATATGCTTTTATGTAATCTGATGTATTTATAGATTGTCAGTCATAAAATTAATTAGTATTTATTTGTAAAGTATAAAATAAACTTTATTAAAAAAATCCTTAAGAAGTATTTTTAGGCTAAAGTTCTTCAGATACATAATAAGATTCTAGAATATAGGTATGAAGTGATTTTTAATATACTTATAATTTTTCTAAGAATTCTTTGGTATGTTAATAGCTAAGAAATTTGATTACAATTACATAAATCTTTTATCTAGATGAAGTGAGATTAAGATGAGATATCACATTCTTTTATTTACTTCCTCTCATTTTGTGCTATTGAATTAAACTTTTCAATATCTACATAAAAGTAAAATATATATTAAAGCACCAAAAAATATATTTGATAGCATATCTTATTTTTGATATAAAATCAAATTTACAAAGGGAATATATCACTATTTATTTCATAATTATCAGATTACATTACTAAAAATAACTTCCAGCTGCTTGCTTTTTAGAATCGAGTAAAATTACTTTCATATTCATAAAGCATTTATACAAGCAAACTTCTCATCAACGTACTAATAGAAGGAGAGGTGGTCCGTTAAAACCGATTGTCTGTAGATGGGAGGGGATTATTATATACGGTTTAAAAAAATACAATAACATTACATTTATTTAGATTGGTTTATTATTCTGAGCCAGAGAAGCTAGAAAGTTCCTCTGAAGCACTGCTGGTGACTACTACAGATATTTGTGCAGTGATAGAGCTTGCGGTGCTCTGGACAGCTGTTTGAGAGACGGTTGGAATGGGTTTATGTTTAAAAAATGAATCCAACTTTAATTGCTTTCCACAAATATACTGTTCACGAATTATTAATTCTCTTAATGTCTGAAAGTGTTGATAATAAACTTGAATGGAAGAATTATCTGTTGTATTAATGAATCAGCCTGACGTCATTTAATGAAATTGGAAGTTTTTTTTTTTTTTCCTGCAGATTTTATCCGTTGCATCCGAAGTCTGTTGATGGGGGGTCTGTTGATGCGAGGTTTTACTGTATATAAAAGTATTGATTTTGTATTAGTCATAATAAATTATCAAATATAATTAAACTTTATATCAAGAATTAACAATTAATGAAATTTTAATAATATAAAAAATAAAAGATATATATCTTGACTAAAGCAGCTAATATTAAGCATCATGTGATTTGATTATGCTCTCAGCTAAAATTTTACCTTACTATTTATTGTTAGGTATTGTTGTATTATTATCATTAATAACTAATCACCAAGTTTAAAACAAAAAAAATTATTATTTACTGCATGCTTAGTTAATACTTCTAGATTTTAAACAGACTGTCACATTATTGAAAATTAAGTACATTTTATTATTAAATTTTTTTTACTATTTGCATGTTCTATGTCAAAGGATGCACTGTATATATCTACTTCTATTTGCAAGTAGATTCTCATAGATAGCTCCATTTAGAATTATCTTTTTATATTTTTAACTGTAATTAAATAAGCATAGAATAGAGATCTTAAAATTTAAATAATAAAAATCAATTATATAACAATATTAATAAAATCATTTTATATGAATGGAAATAGCCTAAATATCTGGGCTAAAATTAGGGACTATTGAATAAAATTGTAGTAATTTATATGTATATAAATCATATACAGTGTGATTGGTTACCGAACTGTTCAAGTAACGAATACTTTCATGAAAGAGTTTTATGTTTAGATAACGAACACTTCACAGAACAAACTGTGGGACCTATGGACTGACGGAATGACAGGTCAGACGGATGGCTGTGTGGTAAAGCTGTGGCTTACCATCCTAGACGATCCAGGTCCCAATCCTCCAGTTTTTCAGGAGAGGTCAGGCCCCGCCCGTTGAACCTCATCCTTCAACCATCCGGTTGACCCCATCAATGGTGTTAGCCAGCCTGTGATGAGCTCTATAAGTGGCTACTGCCAGATAAAAATATCTCATGAGGATTTGGCAGTTTAACTAACTAACAGAATGACAGGCTTAGGCCTTGCATGTTTATGGACTTATGGATAAAGATGGGAGAGCAGTAGTTTTTCCTGATTAAAATGAAGTCAGAGACAAAACAAATCAAAGATTTATTAAAGAAGGTAAGAAAGAGATTTTACAATATTTTGGAATTAGAATGGTACTCATACCAGGTTGAGGTCAATAGGCTTAAGATCTCTACCACGACAATGCTATTAATCACTTCCAAAAAATCCTGAGGACAGATTCTTTAACGGAAAATAAACATAATAGATTGAAATGCAAGACTAAGATTCTTTAACGGAAAATAAACATAATAGATGAAAATGCAAGACTATATATGTATATATTATTGTTATTACATATAAATAAGCATAGTAAGAAATTATGTAATTTTTTATTTATTTATTTTTTTGGGTCTCCAGAACAAATTAATCAAATTCCATAAAAACATATGGTAAATCAATGATTGGTTAATGAACAATTCGGATAACAAACATTGTCTTTAAACGGATTATGTTCGTTAACCGATCATCAATTGTATGCAATATACAAATAGTCCTTATCTAAACAATATAAAATAAAGCAGTGATTATTATTACTCAGAAATTTGTACAGACTTTTATGCATTTCATATGCAAATTAAATTTTATTTGCATATTAAAAAAAATAAATTATAAACTACCTATTTTTTATTTAAAAAATCTCACATATTTTATATAAAAACATGAGCTAGAGCAATATTTCAGAAACTGTGTTTGTGGGACATTAACAGTATATGGGCTTAGTTTTCTTTCATTATCATACATCATACTATATGCTTACAAGTAACAAGTTGGTTGTTGTTGTTGGAAATAAAGAAAGTCTTTCATTATCATACATCATACTATATGCTTACAAGTAACAAGTTGGTTGTTGTTGTTTGAAATAAAGAAAGAAGGCACTACTCATTGGCTTGGCCTGGGAAGAATGAAGATAGATGATGATAGGAAAGTAAAGGAATGATTTAAAGATTCCTGTCAAAAATAATGTGACAGGTCATTAACAGAAAAAAGAGAGAAGAATCCAACAGTTTTATTAAAAAATAACATATATACAATATACATATTAGTAAGTACATAATTTGGAATGATGAATATTAACAGAATTATAATTTTTTTTTTTTAAATGATAGAAAATTGGACAGACAAACATATATGCACAAATTACATAAATAACAAGTAACAAGTTGATTGAAAAAGATTGGAAATTGTTTATATAGAGCAGGGGTTCCCAAAGTTTTGCCTAGGTGGGCCAAATTGTAAATTCTGAAATATTTGGTAGGCCAAAAAAGTGTTATGAAAAATACGTTCAAATCGATAAAAAGTAAGATACAAAGGAAAGATTTATACTAATTTTATAACATAATCATTCTTTATGACAATAATTACTTTTTATTACAAACGGTTTAAAATAATACAGTTCAAAATAATTAAACAAAAATAACTAAATTTCAAATAAAAAAAGAAAAAATAAAAAATTCGTCAGTCTTAAATGTATGACTTGTGCAATTGTTTTCTTTTAATAATATCATTGAGCCTTGGTTCTAAGTCGGTTGAATGTATTCTTAATACTGCTTGTAAATGCTCATCAGTTAATTTTGATCTGAATTTGGACTTATTAATACTCATGATTGAGAAAGTTTTTTCACTTATATATGCACAAAAAACTTTCTCAGTACATATTTGGAAGCACTTATACATGTATTTTTTTAATTGAACAATTTTTAATTATAATATGATAAAATTTTTTTATTTTTTGTAAAAATGTAAATTATCTCTATAAATTTCAAACTTTAGTATGCAACTGCTTAAATTCTTAAATAATTACAATAATTCAGCACTATCTTGCAGTAAAAACTCTTTATTTTAAAAGCCCTTCGCTAACGTTTTCGGTTATACACCATCTTCAGGCATCATCTTAAAATACAACGGAATTCTAAAATAGAAGATTACATGCTTCTTTACAGTTTAGAATAGAACAGTAGAACAATTGCATCCTTTTTCCTTTTTCTTTAAAAATTTATACTCCCTTGCACAAGAGGCTTACGATAAAGATATTAATGTACTCTGAGATGAAGCGGAAGTAATAAAGGAGATCCATCCTCATACATATCCTATAATTACGGAGTCCTTAGAGATTATAAAAAGAAAAAATAAAGAAAACCTCATAAACGATAATTTATCCTGGGAACCGTCAGAAGTATGGAAGTATGCATTGGCTAAGCAAGGATACTAAAAAAAGTGGGATTTATTAGGACGGAAGCTTGTTAATACGGCAAAATACTATAGCAGACTTTCTATAACGTGCAATTAGTAAAGCCTCCTTGTAATGAAGTTTATGCGTCTAGTTCTTTATTTAATTTTTATTTTATTTTTATTTTATTTTATGTTTAGTTCTTTGTTTTATTTTAAATTTATTTCTATTTTATTTTAGTTTAATTTATTTGTTGTTATATGTTATTTGATTATATATTAACTAAGTTTGTAGTACTTGTTCTTTAATGTTGTTTAACTGTTTGTAACGAGTATAAGTTTTAAAGAAAAAGGAAAACGAACGTAATTGTTCTACTGTTCTATTCTAAACTGTAAAGAAGCATGTAATCTTCTATTTTAGAATTCCGTTGTATTTTAAGATGATGCCTGAAGATGGTGTATAACCGAAAACGTTAGCGAAGGGCTTTTAAAATAAAGAGTTTTTACTGCAAGATAGTGCTGAATTATTGTAATTAGCTCTATAAATTCAAGATGTGGATAATCTGATATTGCAGGCCACATTTGTAGAATCTGAGGGCCACATTTGGCCTGCAGACCTCACTTTGGGAACCCCTGATATAGAGGAATAAGTAAATAAGAGCACTAGAAGTACAATTCATAAGATATATTCAATTCATTTAAGTAAAGCAATTAGCAGATGACAGTAATTGTTTAGAATAATATCTAAATTAGATTTATGCCTACTGTTTATTCTTGGTTCGTACTTATGAAATTTATTGAAGATAAAGTATAATTAACTAAATAATCTTGTTAGCATATATCTTCTTTAATATAAGTAGATTTATGGCAATTTATTAAAAAATTTATTTTTTTAATTGAGCAATATGAAATTACATAATTAATAACAAAAAATTAAGAAATAAAATCAAAAAGGCTTTTTTTTTATTTAAGAGAGAGAATTTTTTCAAATACAGTGGGTGATTGGCTAACGAATGGTTAGAATAATGAACAAATCGGATAACGAACACTTTTTTGAAAGATTTTTATATTCGGTTAACAAACACATGTTCGGATAGCAAACTCTTCACAGAACAAACTGTGGGACCCGTGGACTAACCAAATGACAGATCAGCCGGATGGCTGCGTGGTAAAGCTATGGCTTACCATTCTGGAGGATCCGGGGGTCCAACTCCTCCAATTTTTAAGAGGGATCTGGGTCCGGACCATTGAAACCCATCCTTCAATCTTCCGGTTGACCCCATCATGGGTGTTGGTCAGCCTGTGTGATGGTGGCTCTATAAGTGGCCGCCGCCAGATAAAAATATTCCATGAGGATAGTTCGGCTTAACTAACCTGACGGAATGACAGGCTTAGGCCTTGCACGCTCGTGGACTTATGGGAAAGGATGGAAGAAAGGTAGTTTTCCCGATTAAAATGAACTCGTAGATAAGGATGAGAGAACAGTAGTTTTTCCCGATTAAAATGAACTTGGAGACAACTTAAACATCAAAGATTTATTAAAGAAGGTAAGAGAGAGATTTTACAATATTTTGATGTCAAAGATTTATTAAAGAAGGTAAGAGAGAGATTTTACAATTTTTTGGAAATTTTTTCGTCTGAAGAACAGTAATTTTTCCTGATTAAAATGAACTTGAAGACAACGTAAACAAATCAAACATTATTAAAGAAGGTAAGAGAGAGATTTTACAATTTTTTGGTCTTAGAATATTAAGAAGGTAAAAGAGAGATTTTACAATATTTTGGTGTTAGAATGGCACCCTAAGTTAGAGAGAGATTTTACAATTTTTTGGTGTTAGAATGGCACCCATACCAGAAAGTCGACAGGTTTGGAGATCTCTACCACGACGATGCTATTAATCACTTCCGAAAAATCCTGAAGGAGAGAGAAAAGCAATCGATATTGGACAGATTCTTTATTGGAAAATAAATATAATAGATGAAAATGCAAGACTATGTATGTATATATTATTGTTATTACATATAAATAAACATAAATAAAAAATTATATAATTTCTTACTATGTTTTTTTGGGTCTCCGGAACGAATTAATCAAATTCCCATTAAAACCTATGGTAAATCAATGATCGGTTAACGAACAATTTGGATAAGGAACATTTTCTTGGAACGGATTATGTTCGTTAACCGATCACCCACTGTAAACTATTTTTATTTTAAAATAAGTTATTGTATCAGTAAAATCAACTTACTCTATTTTGTAATATTTTAGTATTTTCAAAGAGGAATTCAACAGCTTATCCTTAGTTAAAGGGTGCATATAAATAACATATATTATTATACAGTTGTATAAATATTAATATTGATGTCACATAAATAATTAATAATTTAGCAGGTAAATTTGTTTTTTTCTTTATCCATTTCATTTTTTAATATTTTTGAAATTCATTTCACTGAAAAAAGTCTACTGAATTTGAATAATTAATGTAAAATAATTTTTTTAAAAATAAATTTGCAATTTAGTTTTCTTTTATCCATCTATAATTTGAAGTTTTGACCTGATGGGCAGTTTTAATTGCAATGACTATTTATTTTTATTATAGATATTAATTTAATTTATAATTCAAAAACTGGTTTCTAATATAACTATTTCTCAACATATACAAGATATAAATTCCTGGAAGCATTGCATAAGTTGAATTTATATAAATTATTATATAATTACAGAAAACTCTTTACAATCCACATCTTTACAGACTGAGAATGACTGGTTTCTAAAGAAGTACTAATTATGTATCATTGATGAAAATGCCATTATAAAAGCATATATCTAGATAGATAAAGAAAAAACTTTGCAAATGATCTATCAATAATAAATGTGTTTATTTTTATAAATACTTTCCCAAAATGAACACGGTGGTGCCTCACAATCCGACATCTCGCAATTCGTCGGTTTCGCAATTTGCGGATCACGAACAGGGTCGAGGAACGGATTGTGTTCGTGAACCGAGGTATCACTGTATTTGCATATTTTTTAGATGTACAAATTAAAATCATCCAAGGACATTATGAAACAAAGGTATACATATGTTTTTACAATAAATTCATTAATTTTATCTAACTATTTTGTTTTAGCAATGCTCATGTACATTTATATCAAATTTAGACAATGTTGGTTTTAAGTGACAACTCAGTTTACATGGAATTCTTCAAGACAAATTAACCACATAAAAAGGAGATTTATTTTTTATAAAAACTATAAAATATATATATATTATAGGCCAGGGGTGGCCAACTTGTTTGTCATTAAAATCGACTTTATATGTTAACAATGAGTTTGCGATCTACTTTCGAAATTCTTCGTTTGAAGTGAGAGTAGAGATAGGAATCCAAAACCACATATCCCAAAATGATTTTAGCCCAAAATGAGATATCCGGCAGCGGCAACTAGGAGCCAAAACCACATATCCCAAAACGAGATATCCGGCAGCGGCGACGGTGTTTTTTCCTTTTACTTACTCATAAATCTCAAACACAATACTTCACTTCAACTCTCACAACTGTCAATTCATAGGTGCCATGTTTGCATCGTCAGCGAATTTAGAATTTTGTCTAAATGCTCTGCTGTACCGGCTATTCTGTTTTGGACCATACTCAGCAATAAAGCAAAGGTTTGGTTTAGTTGTCTAGAGAAGGCACTATGCAGTAAGAGAGTCATCCAATAACTTACGAAGATCGACTACAAATCGTCCTGTGATCGACCTGTTGGCCACCCCTGTTGTAGGCTAATAATTTTTTTAAAAATAATATGTATTTCTGGTTTATTATAGGTTTTATTAATTTTCAATTAGAAAATAAAAGTTTAACTTAATTTTAATTACATTTGATGAATTATTACAGGAGCAATCAACAAAAATAAGGAAAATTGATAAAGTTATCCCAAGAATTAATCATCTGGACAAAAATGATGAGATATCTCATTTTACTCGACATTGTGATGATTTATTGAGACATGTGCCATCCAAATTGAGAACAAAGTGTCAGCAATCTATAACCAATATAATTTATTCATATATTGAAGAAAAGATACCAGAAATTAAATATCCAAATTGACTCTGTAAATTTTTGTGAATTATGAAAAGTCTATTTTATAATAAACTTGGTTATCACACCAAATATAGAAAATATTTTTTAATTATACTTGTAATAAAGTTCCTTTTAGATCTTCAGAAATCGATGAAAAAGTTGACAATCATACATTCTAATATTAGGTTTCTGAGATTTATAAGCTGCTAGAATATTAAAATATATGTGCAATATTTTATGATACTATTTATTTTAAACATATAAATTTTTGAAAATAAACTTCTGAAATATCAAAAATTTGAAATTATTATGAAAATTAAGATTATCTAAAATTTACAGGATGATTGAGTGCATTTAATGATTTTTTACAGAAATGAACTGTTTGTATTATTACAAATATTTATCTGTAAAAGTTATTAAATGTAAGCAACTTTTAAACAGTTCATATATTGTAAAATTTAAAAATATTTTAACATATTTGAATACAAATTTTGTATTTTTTTTCTGTATGAGATAGAAGATATAAAACAATATTTCAAAAACTTGATTTGTTTTGAATAAATCATCAGAATAGTCTCTGTATTATTACAGAGATAATATATATGCTTTGAATTATTATTAATAGCTTTAATAATTTATATATATCAATCATTCATAATAACCACTCAATCATTTGCAATATTATAAAAATTTTTAATTCTAATACATCATTAGTTGTCAGTTTGTCAAAAAATCCAATATGATGATGATAACCATTTCAGTTACAATGAATTTCCACAGCCATCAACAAAAGGCAATCTTATTGGCAGCATTGATAAGTTTTTATCTTTGTTTTGTATGTATATATATATATATATATAACAATTATTGTATATCTTTGTATATATTACTATATTTAGTAAATTGCACGTTTTTCTGATTTTTTTATTATTCAAAAAATACATATTGGTCTAGAATAGGTCTCATTCATAGGGGATCTGTATAATAAGAAATGCTACTTAATAATTGAACATTTATGATATATTTACTAGCATAGTTTTCTGTTCTATTTTTGATATATGAAAATATAGAGAGGAAAAATTATGCAAATTTTATTTTTAATACCATATAGTGCAAAAATAAGATATCAAGCAAATATAAAGCAAAGTTTAAAGAAAGTTAGTTTATATAGGTAGGTTCAACGATAACCTTAAATACAATGTTTTTAATACTAACCAATTTATTAAAGCTCTAAAGCAGATAATAATAATAATAATAATAATAATAATAGAAGCACATCACTCTAAAGAAAAACATAGCCAAAAGCATTCTTTTGTAAAGTTTGCTATGTTATAGCTCATCAGCAATTTAAAATAAATCAAAAAATCATTTGAATAACATATTTGAAAACTAAATCACCATGTCAATTTCATAGAAAAAAACAAAACATAAGTTACTGGGTAACCATAGTTATTATAAAATGTAACAATATTAGTTATCATAATAACTGTACAGACCACAAAGTATAATTACAGATAATTATTAAACTACATTAAGCATATATAAATAATGAATAATCTTTGAATTATAGTTAATACTATAATTCAAAGATTATTCATTATATATTGAAGACTTTTAATTTCTGTAATTATTATTATAAACTATTAAGATCATAATAATAATTACAGAAATTAAAAGTCTTCAATACATTTAGATATTGAGTATAACAAAAATATCTAAATCAAGAATAACAAAAATATTTTCTTTAAAAGTTTTTAACATATCATTTCCATGCATTACTTATGGAACCAGGTTCCAATTTATTTATGACCATAGTTTTTTAAGTTTTTCTTTTAACTTCCATTGTCCTAGGAACCCCAAAAGGAAAGATTGCTCAATGACAGATTTTCGCATAGGCAGTGGAGGTGGCCACCTCCAGCCCCACAACATAGGGGTCCCCTATTTTATGATAGTAATAAATATTTAATTTTTTGATAAGATTTTTAACAATATTTATCACACAACAACGTTTCTGAATCCAAAAATACCCATACAATTAACCAGATAGTTTTATAACAAACTATGAATACCATGAATATGACTCATAATTAGGTAAACAATGTAATAAAATTCGAAGAATCTTTGAATCAAAGAAAAACAACGTAATAACGATATATCACATATCAGAGTAATGGTTTAGTGGAGGTATTCAACATTTTATCATTTGCCCTTGAGATATACATGAATCAAGAGCTCAGTCTGTTTTTTTGTGAATTAGTGATTATTAATAAATATGCTCCATCTAAAAGTGGAAAAGTACTGTTATAAATAAATTTTTTATATAAATTAATGTTATATGTAGTTTGTAGTGCTATTGTGATTAAAACTTTTATTGAACAGTGTTAAATTATAAAAAAATTATTTGTTCAATTTTGTTACATACTTGTAACAATGAACAAATAATAATTAAAAACAAAAAAAAATTGGACAGATGATGATTAAAAACAGAAAAAAAATTATTTTAATAGGGCTCAAGCTCAAAGATTTTTCACTCCTTGAACCCCTTAAGACAAAATCCACCACTAGAGATCCTTCACAACTTAACTAATTTGGCATCTTTCTAATGTATATCTGTATCAAAATACAAAACTCTTTGAGCTAAACCCATGTTTTCTAATTCATTTTCAATGTCTTATAATTCCTTAATTCTTCTATCTAAAAATCTAGATGTGTACCCAACAGTGACTTCACTTTTAACAGTCATTTTGGAGTGGAATTTCATATACTGTACACTTGGGCCATGTTTCTATCTATTGGATCTTTATCACTTCTAACCATATTAACAATATATTTCTTTTATTGTTTATTTAATTTCCTCCCTTGAATTTTTTTCTAAACTTTAACATGGATGGATTAATGACAATAACATATGATTTCCAAATATTCCTCATTAATTTTGTTCTATGTGGTTTGTGGTTTGCTATTGTTTTCAGTGCTTTTCCATAACTTCCATATTGTTTTTCCTATAGTTATGAGCTATGATCTGGAAAGAAAAAAATATGAAAAAGCATCGAAAACAATAGGAACATTATTGTGATAATGTCATCGCGATATGCCGTAATAAATGCAATTGTACGTCATCTTGAATTCGAACAAATTTTTGAAAGATTTATATATAATAATCGTTTTGTCAACCCAAATTGCATTCTTTTGGAGGTATTTTGTAAATTTCATGATTTTCTGGAACAGAGCTGTCCAATTATAATGAACTCGAGGGCCATAGCCGTGGTGTTTACTAGAGAGATGGAGAGCCGCAGTTACAAAAAGGGAGCGAACAGAGCTGTCCAATTATAATGAACTCGAGGGCCATAGCCGTGGTGTTTACTAGAGAGATAAAGAGCCGCAGTTACAAAAAGGGGGCAGGGCTTTGGTACTTGATACGCTATCGTCTCAACAAACGGAACGCATAAATATAGTGGTTGATCGGTTAACGAACAGTTCGGATAACGAATACTTTTTTAAAGATTTTTATGTTCGGTTAACGAACACATGTTCAGATAACGAACACCTCATGGAACTAACAGTGGTTTTTCCCGATTTTTATGTTCGGTTAACAAACACATGTTCGGATAACGAACACCTCATTATGTTCGGTTAACGAACACATGTTCGGATAATGAACACTTTACAGAAGAAACCGTGGGACCCGCGGACTGACCGAATGACAGATAAGCCGGATGGCTGCGTAGTAAAGCTGTGGCTTACCATTCTGAAGGATCCGGGGGGCATTTTTCCAACAATATCATAAAGATTTTCATAGGTATTTATATTGATGATGATATAATCTATTTAAAAAAAATCAATTAGTAAATTAAATATAATTACTAAAGTATCAGTAATTTAATTATTTTATTGTTAATTATGAGATAAATTGAGTACACATGATTTTAATATGAAAATAACAATCAGATAAAAATTATTTTATATCTGGAATATAATTATTAAAAAATTTGTATGTAATAATTATTCAAATTTTCTAGTGTCTTTATGTCATATGATTAAATATTATATTACTTTTGAAATAATTAAGTATACTCTTTCACAAAAAACTCATGAAATTTAACAATAATACTAATATCTAAATTTTTATTGTTATTTTAGGTTATGTCCCATTTAGTTAATCATTTAGGTCATTTTCCAATGGGAGTTGGTGCAGCTCGTTTAACAAGTCTTGTTAATGAAGCTGATGATGTTCCATTATTAGCAAGAGATGAATTATCAACTGAAGTTTTCCATGCTCCTAATATTCAGTTTTTTGTTTTAAATAACTGTTCTATAATTTCATTTGTTGAAATTCCATGTATGGTATGAATAATTTTTCTTTTAAATTTCATAAAAATAAATCATAATTGAATTTAATTAGGAGATTTTTTTCATCCAAATATTCCTAATCTAGCCAAATTTTACCCTTAGTGACATATTTTTGAATTAAACTGCCAAATTAATGATTATTTATTAATAATGCTATGGTGCTACCATCTATTGGATTAATAATTAATTATTTTAAATTTAGACCAAGGTGGTACCACCTGCTATTTAATAATTAAACTATAATTTTTACTATTTTCCTGAAATTAAAAATTCGCCTTAGCCTGGGATCGAACCAGGATCTTCTGGTTACTGTCCTGATGCCTTAACCAGTTAGTAATTTTTGCTATTATTGGCATAAGTTCAATAATTCTTAAATTACTTACATTATATACATTCCAAAATTGGAAATCTGATATCTTGGTAATCTATCAGGTTAAAACATTGGGACAGTTACTAAAAGATCCTGGTTCAACTCCAGGCCAAGGTGAATTTTTAATTTCAAGAAAATAGTAAAAATTATAGTTTAATTATTAAATAGCAGATGGTGGCACCATAGCATAGTTAATAAGTAAGTCATTAATTTAGCAGCTTAATTCTAAGAATAGGGTAAATTTGGCTAGATTAGGAATATTCATAAAAATATTTTTAGAAATACAGCAGGTTCCCAACTTACAACAATCCATATTTATGACGGTGATTATTTATGATGAAAATCCATACTTACAATGACTGCCATCAATGATTTTGCAATAATATTGGCCAATCAACCAGATGTCCAGGCAGTCACCAGAACAGAAGCATATTTTATTTCTACCATGCAGTATTCTTAATTTCAGGTCTCATACTTCCAGATTTTTTTTAGATGTAAAGGTTTCATCCATGCAGTTCCATCCCAAATTTCTGGAATATAAAGTATGGAATTCAAATTCCATGTTTCTAAAAATATTTTATGGCTCTGGCCCAGGCATCAATTCACTATTGTAAAGTCCTTCTGGCTCTGCCATAGATGTGGCCGTTTGTATTTAGGTCTGAAATGGATACTATTATGTAGTAGTCAACCACCAATGATTGGGAAGTGATGTAAAAAATAATTGCTTATATTTGCTAGAAACTTTGGTTCGGTTACTTTGAATTAAGCCACTAACAAATACTTTTGGCAGCAACTACTTTTATACCCTCCCCAAACTATCCAACAGCTTTGGTGGGATAAGCTGGAAGATTGAAGAATATAGTTCAGTGAGCCTGGCCAGTTCTGGACACTTCTTGAAAAATGATGTATGAGACCTAAATTGAATCCAAATTCTTCAAGGTGGTAAATGATTGTTTTACTATGCAGCTGATGCTAGAAAATTGGATACAAATAAAACAAAAGCATTCCATCTTTGTTTTTTACATTGTGTTTTCTTTAGTTTTACTTATATAAAGTTCTGGTAGGTATGAAATACACAATTTCCTCATTTTAAAAAATAAACAGTGTTTTTTCAACATTATTATATGCATAATATGTATTTAAAAGCACCATAAGCAGTTGAGAATGACAACATAAAAAATACTTTATTAAAACAAACGTTTTTGGCTAACCAAAGCCATCTTCAGGTTATAAAAATGCTCGAAATATATTGGAGTAACAACAAGAACTTTAGAGCAAAGAATAACTGAACATAAAAGAGATATCAGTAAA
>AYEL01061070.1:0-20317 GCA_000484575.1 Olivierus martensii | reverse complement strand
AAAAAAAAACTTATTAGTTTTAGGTATTAACATAGTTGTAAGTCTATTACTAACTTATTTTAAGTTCCCTCTTCTCATACTTTCTAGATATATTACTAACACAGTTCTAGGTTTTGAATAACATAGTACTTAATTTTTCTACTAACATAGTTCTAAGCTTCTACCTAACATGAAATGGGTTGGGTTACTTTCACACATTGGAAAGGTTCTTTGTTTTTTTCTACATTTTGCTTTTAATGTTGGCCCAGATCGGCTCCCTTAGTACTCTATTTGAGTGGAAAGGGGCAATCAAAATTTAGCCACCAAGCTTACCATACAAAAGAAAGAAAAAAGAAGCCGAGTATTGTAAGGAAGCCGAACGTATCCGGTGAGGTGACAAACATTTTGGCCGGAGCTGTACATTCGCCTAGAATTGGAACCACATTATCGCTATAGTCAAGCACAAGTTGTTTACTTCTCTTTATGATTGGCTTGTTTTTCCATTTTATTATTTCGCATTCTGGAATTAAATTCGCTTGTCCAATTTAAAAGTTACTTTATTTTTATTCACTGTGATCTTTTGCAGCCACACAGAATTTACTTTCTCAATATCCAATGTATCGACAGATCTTAATTCCCCTAGATCAGAGTGGGCAAAATTTTGGGAGAAAGGGCCATATTGCATCAATGAAATATAGCCTAGGGCCACACTTTCCAAGCGATCCCTATCCTTCACCATCTGACCCCCCTCCATGGGTGTGTGTGTGTGTGTAGCCAGTGGTTGGAAGTGATCCTGCCCTTTAGTAATTTATCTGATTGGAAAGTGGCGAAAAACAAAACAACAAAAAACCTCCCAAAAAACCCGCCTTCAAATAAATAACTGTCTGAGGTGATAAAATTATCTTAGAAAATTATGTAGCTGAAATAGAAAGATTCTAAGGGGTGCATTTGTTGACTAATATATTATAAAAGGGTAACACGTTAAAATTAAGCCAATTTTCTTAGTAGATCAGTTTTCATTGTCCGTTATATGAATCATGTGTTTGAATAATGCCAGCAGTCCGAAAAATGTGAAACGCCATTTTCAGAGAAGTTCGGCAGAGTCGAAATTCTTTTAAATTATATATTAAGATTATAATATGATCATTTTAAATTTGAAACAATTATTAAAAGCAAACCTGCTTAGGAAATTCCACAAATATTAAATACAAACACCGTGAAATTACGAAAGATATTAGGCGCATTCGGCAATTCAGAATTCTGCTCAGAGTTCTGATTAGTCTGACAAATAAGCGTTCGGCAACTCAGATCTGATTTTGGGCTGACTAAGAGTCAAGGAAGACTAATTAGTCTTTCTTGTAAAAGTCGACGACAACATCATGAGTCAGTATTGAGTGTATGGGAGCAGTCTATTCACAAGTTTGTAACCGTGTATTAAGGCGCGGAACAGTCGATTTTAGTTTAAAGGGTAAGAAGACATCCTTTCCGGGAAGTGTGCATATTTTGGCATTGTTAAAATGTGATAGAAAACTTTGAGGGATATATTTATAACAGATCGTTTTATTGTGCGAAATAACCTTAATAAAATCATATAATCTTCCTGAAAACTCTCTAATTGTTGCAATTAAATGGCACAATTTACTGTAATTTCGTGATTAGTTTAGTGAACTATATAGTCTTGCGTAGTGACACAAACGAACGTAACTCTCCCATACACTCAATACTGACTCATGATGTTGTCGTCGACTATAGAGTGCCGGGTTCGGTATTTCAGAATTCTGATTCAGAATTTCAGAACAAACTCAGGTTGCTTTTCCATTCCTGACTTTTGTCTGAACAACATGGCTGCGCTTGTGAAATATTTATGCGAAATTAAAATGAATGAGAATGATGAAGTTTTTCAACTCTAATACCAGAGGAGCAAAAACGTATAATTGAAGGAAAGATATCTCGGTACATAAGTAGACATTATTAATCCGAGAAATTAGTGCGTTTGTTTATCGGCTGAAAAGTGTGCTCACGTTGCTTCGTCCTAAAGTTACTTTGCTATTATTATTAATTGATAAAAAATTATTTATTATTTATTAATGTCGTAGTTAATTTATATTTGTTTTATTGATAATTATTTCAATAAATGGTACAGGTTGAGGATGATTAGCCACTAGTCCAGCATAAAAATTTTTTAATTCGATATTACTAAGCGTGTAAAGCATAGTAATATATGCAATAATTTGTATTAATTTACCACTTCATCCACCATGTTGGTAGTAGAGAAGCAGATATATGCGTTTGGTAAATGCCAATTCAGATGAGTCAGACGAAACTCAGAAGTCATGTGATCTATTCAGATATCTGGTCAGATTGATCTGAATTGCCGAATGTGCCTATTGAGTTTATTGACTGACAAAATGATTTTATTTGATTTTGAATGTATTTTGCACTAATTTCTTATGCAATGATGTTAATTCTGGTTAACGGTTAATCAAATCTATTTATGTAAGAAATATGACACTGTAATAGAGTTTACCATATGAATTATTACTTATTAACTTTTCTAGAAATTACATAAATTATATTACTGAGATATGGAACAGATTTAATATTTTTTTGTATTCATTTTATTTATCGATAAAATATAGGCATTATAGCTATTAGTTGGAGGGCCGCATTTAGTAGTTCCGAGGGCCGCATGCGGCCCGCGGTTTGCCCACCCCTGCCCTAGATAAACGATTTCTGAATTGATGTCTTCTGTCGATCGTTCTACGGCATTTATTCGACGAGTATTTTTTCTGTTATGTAATTTTGTTTTACATACCTTTTTCCCTTCACAATTTCGGCATATGGTTCCAAACGCCGGACACTTTTTGGGTTCATCTGTCTTGCCACAATACCTGCAATTAAATTCTTTCTTGTCGGCGGATGGCCGCGTGGTAAAGCTTTGGCTTACCACCCTGGAGGATCCGGGTTCAAATCCGGGTCCCACACCTCCAGTTTTTCGGGAGGGGTCCGGGCCCGGCTCGTTGAACCCCATCCTTCAACCATCCGGTTGACCCCATCATGGGTGTTGGCCAGCCTGTGATGGGTTTTATAAGTGGCCGCCGCCAGATACAGAATATCCCATGAGGATATGGCGGCTTAATCTAACAAACCAAACCAAATTCTTTCTTTTGTTCTCGTGCACGTTTATGCATCAATCTCGCAGATTTTACTTGATTTCTCTTATTTTTGAGAGCATCTATGGAAATTTTGTTTTCATTCATTTCCGAGGCCTGTGCTTTGCTGTGTTCAGCTGTCTTGTATTCCTAACTACCTCTTGTAGCGTCTTAGGTATTCCTAACTACCTCTTGTAGCGTCTTAGCTTTTTTATTAATCTCACGAATTAATCTATCTTGTAGTGGTTTGTCTAATATTCCTTGAATTATTTTATCACGCAGCATGCGTTCCATTAGCTGTCCGTAGTTACATTCCACGACTGCGCATCTTAATCTCGAATAGAAATCAGAAAATTTTTCTCCTTTTTCTTGTTTTATTTCTAGAAACTTAAACGATGCGTAAATCTCATTTTGATAATCCACAAAATATTTATCAAATTCAATCAAGAATTTGTTTTAAACTCACTTCTTTAGCTCCAATTTCTGGCGCTAAATCGAATGATGTGAACTTTTTTTTCAATTCTTCCCCGTATACGTGACGAAAAAGTGCCGTTTTCGTTTTTGCAGATTCGTTGCTGAATCTCAGTGCTTCTACATAATCCTCGAGATCTTGTCTCCAATGCCTCCAGGATTCCGACGGATTTGAACCGGCTTCAAATGGCGGTATAATTGGTAAATTACTTGCCATTTCTTCTGTTTTATAAGTTGCACTGCTAACCAAGGAATCTAAGCTACGGAGAGGAATGTCTGATCGAAGAGAGCGGATAGATCGGTATCAGCCGGATCAAAAGTTAAATAACCCGCATTCCAAGTTTTCCTCTGGCTGGGTTACAGCTCCGTCTTCCTCGCCTTACTTTAAAAAATACGTGTACGTACAGCTCCGGCCAAAATGTTTGTCACCTCACCGGATACGTTCGGCTTCCTTACAATACTCGGCTTCAGCATGCATTAGTTTCCTCGGTAACGTAGGCACTAATGTGCTGGCGGAGGGATCGTCCATTATGTAGTTCGCTAGCAACGAGGGGTAGGGTTCTGATAGCGGCGAGAGAACTGTGACGTGTTTAAAATGAATATTAAAGTTTTCATAGAAAACGAATGGCGGACTAATATTATGGCTTTCGTAATAGATAATAAAAAACTATGTGCGATAGGTGGAAGTGATAATTTTTCCTGAAATACTAATCGAGATGCAGGGATGAGAATGACGTAGTCAAACGTCATCCTCATCTCTGCATCTCGATACTGAAGACAATGCCTCGTGCCATCACGAAAGAAATTAGAGATTTGGTAATCCACCATAGAGAAAATGGTGTTTCGGTGAATGAAATTGCTGAAATGTTGGACATCAGTAGGAGAACAGTTATTAGGATATGCAAATGTCCAGCAGAAAGAGGCACGTTGTCGCCATTTAAATCAACAGGCAGACCCAGAGTTTTTCTCTATGGTGGATCGATGTATAAATTTATATTGAAAAAGCATTTATTGCCAACTTGTTTCTATGTTATTATTTATACATTGTTAAAATTACACATTACAAACTAATCGTTTGAGATTTACATATATAATTCGATAGTTGTATTTGGGTGGGGATATTATATTCAACTGTCTGCAACGATAAGCGAATATAGCAAATTCGAAATCCGTTTATATACAACGAAACATTGTGAACATACGTAGGAATATATTCATAATCGTCGCGTTGAACGTTATAAGTGGAATGAAATGCCATCGTTCAGTTTCTTCCTGTTGTATCCCAGAAAACACTAAAAGATATTACGCACGCAACGCGTCCCTCTCTCGTCAGGGACTATGCAAGGAGGGATGTCATCCATATATACCGCATACTCACTCAATATAAGTTTATTTTACATGTTTGCTTCAAGAACTTCATCAACAATTTAATAACCTGTCTTTATTGGGATTTCCTGCACGAGTTCGTTAAGCAGCCAGAAGGCAGCATTGCGGGCTGCTTAGCATCAGTATATTTCATCCTACATTTTTTGCGGATCTGTCTTTACGAATCCATTGGAAATTGTAGGACGTATAGAAGAGACACTTAGCAATAGCTAGGGACGGGTTCGGCCCACTTAACCAATACAGATATGAATCGGGCGACCTGTTAACTATTCAAATGCTCCGGGTGGCACTAGCAAACCGTTGTAATTAATTAAAAACACAAATATCAAGTTTTGTAATGGTCAATACGGGTAAAATTTCGACATAATAAAATGTTTAAAATGATTATTGATTGAATGATATAAATATTATTGATTAATAATAATCAGATTTTTTAATCTTTGAAATCCTCCAACGTATTGAACGCTAGACAACAATATTGGAGACTCCCTTATTCGAAAGGAAAAATTATGAATGTTTGTCAAACTGACACTTAAGTAGCAGGGACATAATTGTGTGTGTGTTTGAATTTCGCGAGAAATGATCATCTTTCCAATTA
Source organism: Olivierus martensii (assembly GCA_000484575.1). NCBI lineage: Eukaryota > Metazoa > Arthropoda > Arachnida > Scorpiones > Buthidae > Olivierus > Olivierus martensii. Next base: position 14,731 of record AYEL01061070.1, on the reverse strand, counting down.
TTACAGTTATAAATTATCATATTTCTTTTTTATACAAAATAACTAAAACATCTGTAATGACATACTTGTATTTAAACTGTTTTCAAATATTACTTTCTTAATAAATACGTTTAGTTTCAAACCATCTGTTGCCTTATAAAAAAGTAAAGCTGCGAGCGATAATACTTTAGAGCGATCAGTCTTGCCAATTTACCTCGCATGCTTTGCGTAACCCACCTCCCCTACATTGAATGCGTGTGGGACACGTCTAACGCACTCAATGTAGGCAGCACGGTATGTGGATTGGAAACTGTAGCCGATCATGATTTCCGATTTCCAGCGCCTAGTTGAAAGTGACAAACATTTTGGCCGGAGCTGTGCCTTTCTGACACCATGTTATGTTTTATATTCTTTGCTATAGAATTCAATGAGATTAAGATTAAAGCATTGGACAGTCACACAACTTTAGGCTACCTCTAGCCAGCACATCCTCGAACTGCTCTGACCCGTCAGTTCGTCTTTTTTTTATATTTTTTATGTTCGTCTACATAGTGCTGCCATCTATCGATGGAATTACATATATAACAAAAGGAACAATTTAAAATTAAAAAAGGCCCTTTGTATATGAAGCAGCAGCATAGTGTATTCGTCATACTTCCCAAGCTTCAACGCGCCGGCCATACCCTACTGTCAATCCTAGCCGAATGAAATTAGGCTTGTTTGTACATTCATTTTTTATAAGAGTAGGTAAATCAATACGATTTACCTGTCGGCCGGATTGGCCGCGTGGAAACGCTTCGGCTTTCCACTCTGGAGAACCCGGGTTCGAATCTCGGGTCCCACTCCTTGAAAATATTTATCATGGGGTCTGAGCCCGGCCGTTGATCCCCGTCCTCCACAATCCGGCTGACCCCTCCGCAGAGGTGGGCAGCCTGTGGAAGGGCTTGTTTCGCCCCGCCACATAGTATTCTTCCTAAATGGAATGTGGCGTCATCTGTTGACAAAAAAAAATACGATTTACCTACTCGTATAAATAATGAATGAAAGTACTACAATTAAAGTCATATTAAACAATAGAAAATTATACATGTTTGTATAATTATTCCATGAATTATTGTCTGAATATTCTTGAAAGGATATAACAGAAAAAGCATAGAATAAGACGGATTATTTAATGAACTGGACAAATATATATGCAAACAGATCTGGCCCAAGGCACAATGCAAGTGATGCACAGCATCAGGGCGCCAACGTACGGGGCACCTTACATGATTATTTAGCCCCTATTGTCTTTAAAAATATATAGGGGTAGCGCTATAAAAGAACTTTGCAGGAGAGCGCCGACTACCCTAAGGCCGGCTCTATATGCAAATATTATATTTTAGTTAAAATAATTGTAATATAATAATTCCATTGCCACAGAAAAGTAACACGTGATTTTAACTATTCCTTTAAAAAAAGCACATAACGTGGAAAGATTTTACTTTGAGTCCTGCCATTCGATATATGCACTGAGACATTGATAACATTTGTATTCAGATTGAATAGATTAGATAGCGAGTAGATTTGTATTCAATCTGATAACATTGTATTCAGATTGAATACAAATCTACTCGCAGGAATTCATGTTCTTGTAACATTTACAATTTATAAAATATATATCAATTACTTAATACAATCATTAATAACCATAAACCGTACAATATAAAGAAATAATTATATATCATCATCATTGCTGGACGCCATCTTGACTGAACGAATTCTGTACGCTTGTAGTTCCGTTCGCTTCCGTGTATAGATGTGCACACGCACACATATCGTCAACTGCAAGTCGAATCTTGTACGCGTCTATTGCTACGTTTCCACGACACGGGACAGTTGATTGTGATTAAATGTTTGATTGAGATTAAGTTTATACGTGTAAACGCGAACCTGATTTACTGATCATGATTAAACTGCAAACAACGTGATTAACTTAACCAAGTTTCCAGAACTTGTTTAATTGCCTTTCTACTTGATTATTGGCGTCATAAGCTCTCTCCGCGGTCCGCTACATCAGGAAGAAAACAAGTTTAAAATGGCGGATTGGTCTGATAAAGAAATTATATCGCTTTGCGATGTTTGGAAAGAATACTTAAATGATCTTCGATCACAAAAATGTAATTCTACCGTCTATGAAAAGATAAATAAAACACTCCTTAATTAAAAATTAAAATAAGAGACGAATATTTCAATATTTCCTCCTGTAAATGCTCATTTTGTGCATTTAATAGTAAATATTCGATCTACGCTCCGTTTCGTTTCTTAATAATAATGACATAATGAATAGTCTCGATGAAAACATTCGAATTGTCCATTATTAACGAAAGATCCTAACAGAAACGGAATCAGTGGCAATTCATCATAACCTGTTTGTCAGCACGTGTAAACACCACTTTTATCGCCAAGAAAGATAATTGTGATCAACTTTAACGCCAGTTAACTGTGATTAACTGTCTTGTGGAAACGTAGCATATAACGATACGCTCCGTATTACAAAAGACCTAAATAATCACTAATAAGAATAGAGGTCTATGTCATACGCAGTCTTCCATTGACCTCGAATGGAATTTTTTGATCATGTCATATATTACTGGTATGACATCATTCATGCAATGTTATCCCTTTTCAGTCAGGGAACAATGTGTGACATAACTAGGGTTGTCACTTCTGGTTTGAACCTGAAATTTCGGATTTTGAAAGTTATGTCCGAATTCTGAATTTGGTCATTTTTCTCCGGAGTTGTGTGAAATATAAAATATTTTACATAATTAAAAAAATAAAAGTGAATTTAAATTATTCCTTGAGTGAATGGCGCTAGGGAAAAAACTGAGAAGGTGTGAAATATAAAATATTTTACATAATTAAAAAAATAAAAGTGAATTTAAATTATTCCTAGCGCCATTCACTCAAATGGCGCTAGGGAAAAAACTGAGAAGAATGAAATTGGAATAAATGGCATTCCGAACTCGATGCTTACATTACAAATATTTATTTTGACTTCTAAATTAATTCTGAAAAATTTAACCATTCAATGTATAGTTAAATATATGAGACTCTCGAACTCATCATCATTAACGTTGATTCTTGCCAGTTGGCCTCAATTAGTGCGAATAATTGGTTCCACGAATTTCTCGCACTATTCGAAGTAGTAACTATATATAAAATACGGTAATTGGTTCTTGCTTTGTGAGCTAACCTCACGATGAATAACCACAATACTAACTGTTTAAGAAATATTTATTTTCATATTTTATATCGTTATTCATCATCTAAATTAATAACTTACCAGCTTTTGCTTGAATGTTCGCTTTACTAATCGGTATGCGCTTTTGGTTGCAGTCTTCAATCCATACAGCTAAAAGACGCTCCATTTCTATTACAAAACTTCTATTTCTTGTAGTTGTTTGCAAACCACAATAAGTCGATGCAATTTTACTTTTCTCCTGTATTTCGTTTGCATGTTTTATGATATTCTGTACGGTAGATTCAGGCATTTTGAGATCTCGTCCTATCTTAGAATTATCGTGACCGCTTTTATGGGTTCATCCATAAACTACATCATGCTATTTTGAACACTTTTTTACCCCCTCCCTCCCCTTCGTCATATTTCGTCACGCTACGCTTGACCCCCTGATCATGACGTAACAAATTGGAAGACACCCTCCCCTTCTATGTAAAAATTTTTCTCCGATTTTACGTAAAAAAATAGAAAATAGGAATAAGTTTACATTGGCATTTTATTACATATATTTTTTGACTTACATATAAACTATAGCAGAAGTGGATACAAATGTCTTAAAATTATATATCATATTTTATTTAAAAAATGTATCTTCAAATATGTTACATTACCATCTTTATTTTTTGAAAAATAAAACATAAACATATTCTAATTTCAAAATAAAACTAAAAATCTAACTGCTCTCTTCGGTGTTTAAATAACTATTAAACAAATTCTAAGCACACATAAGCAGTCCAGTACTTTTTTAACATAACCATTGTTTTGGTTTATGATAGAGTGATAAATGAAATCGTTACATCATCAACATATAAAAGATTTTTATAAATTTTTAGGATTTAATTTTTAATCATAGTGATGTAAAATTATTGTACAGGTAGGCCTCGATTAGTGCGAATAATGGGTTCCACGAATTTCTTGCACATTTCCAAGTATTTACTATATGTAAAATATGGTAATTGGTTCTTGCTTTGTGAGATTCCGGCCATTAGCCAACCTCACGATGAATAACCACAATACTAAATGTTTAAGAAATATTTATTTTCATATTTTTTACATCGTTGTTCATCATCTAAATCAGCGCTTCTCAAACTTTTTCATTTGGCGACCCCTTTTACCCGAGCTAATATTTTCGCGACCCTGGGTATAGAGATATATGAACTAGGAATACGAATTAAAATATTGGCTAAAATTTCTGCGACCCCCAAATTTAGTTACGCGATCCCATATGGGGTCGCGACCCATACTTTGAGAAGCACTGATCTAAATTAATAACTTACCAGGAATTGCGTCTCATACCATCATCAAATCAATCGCCAAATTGAAACCAAAAGAGCAAATCGAAAGCGGAAGTTGAGCGCCGCTTTTGGCTCAACTCACACATACCACAACAGAACCACGCCACAAGTTGCGACAGAAGTTGAAGCCGACTTCAGTTAGCGGTCCGTCTGAGTTAGATTATGCGTTTCTATATTAATAAAATTATAATTCATGACCGTCCACAAACAGACTACCGTTTTGTAGTTGTGGCGTAGTTATGCTGTGGCTTGTGTGAGTTCAGCCTTTATGTCGCTCAATCACATCCATTTTTTGCTCTAGCGTAATTACTAACCTCTTCTTTTTTTCATTTCCTGTTTTATCATGAAAAGTGTTCTTCCTTTTATCCATTTCGATACTTTTTAAAAGAAAATTCTATACTATACTGTATGTATATGATAACAAAGCTGAATAATAATAATGTTAAATAGCTAACGTAAAAAAAGCCCATCTTTCTGGTGTTTCACCTCTTCAAAGCCAAGTGACTATTCCTCGTCCAGTTTGCTAACCGAAAATAAACATTAATTTGTTAATTGACATCATAAAAGGAGACGAACATTTGTTGGTAAGACTGGTCTATGCTTACAACTCGCATTAATCGAATATTTGTTCGCACTAACTGAAAAACGGTATCATTTTTGTAAGTCGCACTAATCGAATATCGCATTATTCGAACTCGCACTAATCGAGGCCTATCTGTATTTAACAATTTGTATACCATGACGTCACAATTTGCATGACTCCCTCCCTCCCCAACGTCATTTTTCGTCACAAATCACCTACACCCTCCCTCCCCTAATAGCGTGACGTAGTTTATGGACGGACCCTATGTCATGAAATGATGCTGATGTATCATACTCATTGTTGATAATACTTAATAATTTTCATTTGGATATCTAACGCAGCGTTATAAGTCTAAAAAATGCACATTTTAACTAAATTTAAGGATTCAAGCAAAATATTGCAGAATATTCAATATTTGTTTGAATTTAAAATTACACAATATTGCTCAGTACGTCTACTACTAATACACAAATATATCGCAAATAGCAAATTTCAAGGTGGAATTTAAATAAACTTTAATAGAAGTTGAAGGTTTTGAAAGAAAATCTAAATTAAATGTTAGAGAGGCCAACTCTAAATATCCTGAAATTGTAAAAGATGCTATGCTTCTTGTTAAGCTCTGCGTCCAACACAGGTCAGCATAGAGAGACTATTTTCTTCACTCTGTTTGATCAGAGCTGATCAGAGAACAGACAGCTGAACTTGCTGAGACTGTTTTGTTTATTAGAAATAATGCTTAAATTTAATTTTGGTATTTGCCTATTTGGTATATAATTAAAATTTAAAACTCTAAAAAGAAGCTTTTACTTTTTAATCTAGTGTTAATTTTATTTTAACAGGCATTTATACTAGTTAGAACTTGGAATAGTTATTTAGAAATTATATTTAAAGTAATTCGCAAATAGCAAATTTCAAGGTGGAATTTAACAAAACTTTAATAGAAGTTGAACGTTTTGAAAGAAAATCTAAATTAAATGTTAGAGAGGCCAACTCTAAATATCCTGAAATTGTAAGAGATGCTACGCTTCTTGTTACAGCTCTGCCTCCAACACGAGTCAGCATAGAGAGACTATTCTTCACTTCCGTTTGATCAGAGCTGATCAGAGAACAGAAAGCTGAACTTGCTGAGGCTGTTTTGTTTATTAAGAAGTAATCCTTAATTAATTTTGGTACTTGCCTATTTGGTATGTAATTAAAATTTAAAACTCTAAAAAGAAGCTTTTACTTTTTAGTCCAATGTTAATTTTATTTTAACAGGCATTTATACTAGTTAGAACTTGGAATAGTTATTTAGAAATTATATTTAAAGTAATTTTGGCATAACTAAATGCTTCCAAGGAGAAAAATTTTATTATTATTCAAATTTCAATAGCAATAAAATAAATCATGTAAAATTTTAAAGGCCATGCATTTTTCTTTTCAGTGTATTAAAGTTGCTAATTGTTATCCCAGTTGTTGATATTGTAAATTGTAACAACCTATATACAGCCCAAATTTTGAATAATATCTCTTAAAAATTGTAAGAAAGGATGGGCCAAAGTGCTATAAAATTAATATAAAGTAGCCAGAAGACTCACTTGCAATAATAAAATATTAAAGTTAACTATGGAGGAGTCTTAGTTGGATTTTTTTTAAAAGAACTCACTTGCAATAATAAAATATTAAAGTTAACTATGCAGGAGTTGGAGTCAGATTTTACAAATTTTAGGGAGTCGGAGTCGGATGTTTTTAAAAGGTGGAGTCGAAGTCGGAGTTGGATTTTTTTGAAAAGTGGAGTCAGGAGTCGGATTTTATTTGACAGGTGGAATCGGAGTCGGATTTTTTTAAAAAAGTGGAGTCGGAGTCGGATCATTTACTATCCGACTCTGCAACCCTGCTTACAACTCGCATTAATCGAATATTTGCTCGCTAAACGGTATCATTTTTATAAGTCGCACTAATCGAATATCGCATTATTCGAATGTATCATTTTTATAAGTCGCACTAATTGAATATCGCATTATTCGAACTCAATCAATTTTATAAGTCGCACTAATCGAAATCGCATTATTCGAACTCGCTGTATAACAATCTTATATAACGCATGCATACGTACAATATTCGTCAAATGACTAATGCTTTATTTTGCACAACAGAGAACAAGAAACACAAAATTATCTGGGCATTTATTAAGAATTGTGAAGTGTGTGTGTTTATACTGTATATATTTTGTACATTATTTTATGAGTATTATGAATCAAAATGCCTTACAGCTAGAAAATAAATCAATTATGAATTCTGATTTACATAAAATAATGTTCTTTAAAGAGTAAACTGTAAAATACAAGATCAATTTTTTAGTAATAAAGTAAATGAAATTTTTAAACATCCTAAAGTGCATATGAAAAAGAAAAATATTTTTGAAGTATTTGAGGTTTATAGTGGTTTATTGTAGCACCTGAAAAGACAGTATAATGTTGAAAACTTCCTTAGTATATTTTTAAGTTATTAATCTAAGAAAGTTCAAGAATCAAAACTTTTGATGATAAAAAAATGTTAATTTGCACTTAATCTAGATAAATTATATGATGTATGCTTGCTTAAAAAATTTATCCTGAAATAAAATCACTTAATTTAACAACTAATAAAATATGAATAAAAATATTTTCTATTGAAAATATATTTACCCGACTACCAAAGCTTGATTATACTAAGGTAAATAGCAATTCTAGCAAAAAAAAATAAAAGCATGTGAATTATATATAGTCTGTATACTTAGAGTTTTCCTTCATTTTCAACAAATGAAAAGATAATATTTATTGAACAGTTTTGTCAGTGGTAGCACTACTGCAATAAGTTTCATTGCTTGGTTTGGATTTTTTTCCTTCTACAATAAGTTTGTTTTCTTGTTTGGATTGTGTAGAAGCTGTCACTGTAGTTCACCTAGTCCTGGAAGTTTTTAATTGAGAAAATTTGTTAAAAAATTACTTTTCCAATTTGTATAAAATTCAAGTTATATAAAAAACTAGCTCCAATTCCTGTACACAAATATATTAAAAATTATTTTTTTTAGTATATTTTACTGGATTTATTAAAAGAATTTGTTGAGCCAATCAGAAATGCCTTCAAACTGCCATTTTCTTACATATTCATTCTAAGGAAGCATTTGCTTGAAAGCAAAAGGTAATGCTTTTTCTTAAAATACATGCTTTTACTTTGTTCTTTTGTTCATGAATATTTGTTTCAACTTTATTCGTACAACACAAAATTTCTAAGAATGAACAAATTTCCTGAGATATAAATTTCAATTCATTGTTTTTTACATTTAAATGCATTTCATCTTTATTAGAAAAGTTCACTTTTAGTATCTTATTTCATAAATACAAACTTCTTGTAATCAATTGATTATGTTCTTTCACATTTAATCTAAGGAAGTATTTGTTTATAAACTGAAGGATTTGCTTGCAAGTAAAAGGTAATGCTTATTCAAACAGATTTAGGGAAATGTATCTATCTTTTTCTTAGAGCAAATGCTTTTACTTCATACTTTTGCTCATGAGCATTTGTTTCAACTTTATTCATATGGCCTATTATTGTTTTGAAAACATTGAATTTATATAATATTTCATATAAAAATTATTGTACTAAATAAAGAGACTTTATGTATATTATTCAATAAATAATTGCTTGAAAAATAAATTTATTTAATTAAACAATGTTACATGTAAATTTGTTATTGATGAAATATTTAAATATTTTTTATTTTGTGGTGTTATATTTTTCACTACATCATTTTACCAGTCCAGTTTTGATTAGATGAGCTGTTATACTGGAATGGATAAAAAAATAATTAATTTCTATTTTTAAAAAAATAGAATTTTTTAATATAGAATTACATAGTTTATATGCATTATTAAAAATTTATTTTTACATTTATTACCAGCATTTATGTTTGGCTATAGAATCATAACTCCAGTAGAATTGCCAATGATTGTGAAATTATATATGATATTAACACACATATACATTGCAAATATATTAGAGCCATTAATTGTCACATCACATTCATATGTGATAAAGAGTGCCCTTGAGAATATTACAGAGTACCTTGACTTATGATCATTCATACTTATGACAGTGATGTAATTAGTAAATTCTGTGATCTAATATATGGAAAGTGTTATTTTCTATTTCTTATAGTTTTGTGTTCATTATATTTATTAATGTATAGTTAATTAGCAGTTCAATAACAGCAGCTAATAATTAGCAGGTAAAATAGTTATTAATGTCCTAGTAAACATTATCAGTGATAAATTTATAAATTTTGGGCATTTACAATTTTATGACTGCGACGAGTAAATATAATTTATAGATAATCCTTGACTTATGGTTCAAATTAAACCTTGTCATAAGTCAAGGACTATCTATATTTTTGTATATGTATTTGAAACTATCAATATCAAAATATAGTAAATGAAATAACATAATAAAATTTCTTTCCTATTGGATCTATTAACATATACAAGGAACAATAAGTAATTTACAATAAGTAAAAGATACAACAACAAAACTATATTCATACAATTAGATAAATAGAAAGAAAAAAACCGAAGAAGATTTTCAGATTGCACTATATCTCAGAATTATTGATTATGAAAAAGCACTCGATACAATAAAAACTGAAGCTTTATTAAAACCACTTAAAAACCTATATGTAGAATCTGCATATATCAAACTAATCAGCAACATATACAGTTGTTCTACAGCAGGGCTGTCCAATTATAATGAACCCAAGGGCCATAGCTGTGTTTACTAGAAATATGGAGAGCCGCAGTTATAAAATAGGGGGCTTTAGTACTTGATACACTATTGTCTCAACAAATGGAATGCATAAATATAGCAATTTTTGGAAACCAATTTTATTTCTAGATTAGCAAACCTTATTACAAAATTGTATCCAGATTGCATCCAATAAACATGTTAACAAAAAGTTATAAAATATAAAACAGTTGAAAAAATATAAAAATAGTATGTATGTACTTATTTAATGTGATAAATGATAGCGGGCAACAGCATTTATAAGAGCTGGATATTTACATCCATTCCTGTTGTAGTTATCCGCAGAATATGTAAAAGAAGAATCTCCAAGGCAGGCTCTGAATCGATTCTTAACTATCTTCATGTTAGAAAATGCACTTTCACACAAATAAGTACTACCAAACATTGATATTACTTTCCGACTAAAATCACAAAAGTTAGGAAAACGTTTGTTAAACAAAACTGTTTACCCATGTGATTTATTATGAAAACGTCATTTTCTCACCGCTACTAATATACTCGATTTTCATTTACTATTTTATGTTTTTTCTCATTCATTTCACAAATGCAATGAACTCATGGTAAAATATAAATTAAATTAAAATGTAAAAGTGATTTGTTACAAAAAAGTCATTTTCTCACCGCTACTAATATACTCGATTTTCATTTTCTATTTTACGTTTTTTCTCACTCATTTCACAAATGCAACGAACTTATAGGGTAAAATAAAAATAAAATTAAATTAAAACGTAAAATAAAATTAAATTAAACAGTAAAATAAAATTAAAACAGAATCTCACAACAATGATCACACAATCACTGAAATGGTGAGTGTTAGAAACCAAAAAATAACTAAAATACAGTCACAATTCAAAACTTTAAACTGAAATGGCTAAAATTAAAATTGACGTGATTGAAAGTCTTATAAAAACGTGATGTCATTGATAGCTTGTTGAGCATTAAATAATTTCTAATAATTAAGAAAAATTAATTAATTGAGTTAATATAATTCAATTTTAGGATTTTTTTATTAATCTCTTAAAAAAGTAATAAATAAAAGTGAAAAAAAACATAAAAAAGTAATATTATATCACAAATCGTGAAAGCCTCATAGGCCGCACAAAATAGCTTGGCGGGTCGCCTTTTGGACAGCCCTGTTCTACAGCATCCATCAAAGTACAAAGAACAAGTACAAAAATACCAATTAAAAGAGGAATTCATCAAAGAGATATTATCACCCAAATTGTTTACAGCAGTTCTACAGAATATATTTAATGGGATAAACTAGAAAATTAATGGCATAAAGATTGATGACCAATATCTCTCTCATCTAAAATATACAAACTATACAGTTCTGTTCACAAATAATCCAAAGCAACTAAATAAGATGATTAATGAACTTAATGAAAAAAGTAAAACTATTGAATTAAATATAAATTTAATTAAGGTAAAAACATAACATAAAGTAAGGTATTAAACATTATATAATGTTTAATAAGTTTGCAACTATCGACACCATCAAAATACATCCTTCTGAAATAGAAAGAATAATTTTAATTATCTAAGGACATTAATAGATATGGAGAATAGACTGAAATACATTCCATTATCAGCTTTGTATCTGGAAAAAAAAAAGGCTTTTTGTATCAGTTTTGTAAGTAGAGAAAAATAGCTTTTTGTATTAGTTTCGTAGCAGGCCAAGCCACAAATTTATCATTTTGTGTCAGTTTGGAGAGTGGGTAACTTTGTTGATAGAAGCTTCTTCATGCATTTCAACAATTTTAACTTCTCAAAAGAAGAATAGGGATGAGGTTTCAAAATTATAGAAAAAAAAGAAAACAAAAAAATTAATGTTAAAAAGGAAAAATGAAAGAAAATAAAAAGAATATGAAATTCAACAGGCTATTATTTTTTACATTCTAGAAAATTAATCACAGCACACCAAATTTGTGATATCATTATAGAACAGGGCGGTCCAATAGGCGGCCTGCCAAGCTGTTTTGTACAGTCTGCAAGGCTTTCACAGTTTGTAATATAATATTACTTTTTAATATTTTTTCACTTTTACTTATTATTTTTTTTTTGAGAGATTAATAAAAAGAATCTTAAAATTGAATTATATTAACTCAATTAATTAATTTTTCTTAATTATTAGTAATTATTTAATGATCAACAAGCTATCAATGACATCATATTTTTATAAGACTTTCAAGCATGTCAATTTTAGTTTTAGCTATTTCAGTTTAAAGTGTGACTGTATATTGGTTATTTTTTTGGTTTCTAACACACACATTTCAGTGATTGTGTGACCATTGTTATGAGATTGTGTTTTAATTTTATTTTACTGTTTACTGTAATTTTATTTTATTTTTATTTTACTATGAGTTCGTTGCATTTTGAAATGAGTGAGAAAAAACGTAAAATAGAAAATGAAAATCGAGTATATTAGTAGCGGTGGGAAAATGACTTTTTCATAACAAATAACATGGGTAAACTGCTTTGTTTAATGAACGTTTTCCTAACTTTTTGATTTTGGTTGGAAAATAATATCAACGTTTGGTAGTACTTATTTGCGTGAAAGTGCATTTTCTAATATGAAGATAGTTAAGAATCGATTCAGAGCCTGCCTTGGAGATTCTTCTTTTACATATTCTACAGATAACTAAACAGGAATGGATGTAAATATCCAGCTCTTGTAAATGCTGCTGCCCACCCTCATTTATCACATTAAATAGGTACATTCATACTATTTTTATATTTTTTTAACTGTTTATATATTATAATTTTTTGTTAACATGTTTATTGGATGCAATCTGGTAAATATAATTTTGTAATAAGGTTTGTTAATCTGGAAATAAAATTGGTTTCCAAAAAGTGTTATATTTATGTGTTCCATTTGTTGAGACAATAGTGTATCAAGTACCAAAGCCGCCCTCCCTATTTTGTAACTGTAACCCTCCATATCTCTAGTAAACATGGCTATAGCCCTCGGGTTCATTATAATTGGACAGCCCTGTTATGGAATGATAATTGTAAATGTATGGGAATATTCAATTTCTAAGGTTTCTCTAAAAAAAAGAGTTAATAGGGACATAAGCAGTATTTCTTTTGCTTCCTCCCAATCAGGAGAGAAATCACCAATAAGCACTCTCTCTATGAGGAACAAAAATTTTCTTTTATAATATTATGAATTCAATGGTATGAGTCTAAACTGTGGCAATAACACCAATGTAAGAATAGTTTCTTGTTGCTTTTAAAAGAGATAGAATATCTTACAACTTTTACAAATTATATTCTAGGTCCTATTGAAATGTTATTTTTTATGCTCTTGTGTGTGAGATTTAATATAAAATAAGTAAAATATATTTTAATTTAAAAATCTTAACAGAATAATAGTTTTTTTAATAAAAATAATGTCTGATGTATAAAATAATCAGTTTTGTAAGAAAATGTTATAATTTGTGACTGATTCTTAAATGATGATCCAGGAAATTCATCTGGATTTGGAAAATCATCTGGATTTTTATATAGGAAAAATTAACTTATAGGAACTTTTTCCTATATAAAATACATTTTGAAACCAAATTAGTGCTTCTTTTTTTATTTTCTATTTCAATACAAATTGAAGGAATGTTGACAATTGTTTTCAAAATGTCATTTTTTACATATAGAACTATATACCGTCAAACCCCAATAAGACGCTACCATCCATTTGGGAATTAAATATAATAATAATTAATTAAATTTAATTAATATATTTAGCATCCAAACTTAATATTTCTAAAAACAACATACTTTACAGCAGTGGTTCTCAACCACTGTGCCGCGGCACACTAGTGTGCTGCCAAACCTTTCACGGTGTGCCACGAAAAATTAAGAATGAATTATATGTATGTATAAGAATTGTATGTATATAATTATATGAATCTCATATATATTAATAGTGAAATGTGGTTGGTTGGATATCCCTTTTGCAGTCGAACCCACTATGCACCGATTCCTATAAATAGGATATCGTTAGAAAAATCTAACCCTCGAATTTCTGCAACAGCCTAAATTTTTTGTCATTATCAATAATTTAAAAATTAAGGAATAAAAATTAAACTAAAATTATAGTTTCTCTAAAAAGACAAAATCCGCAGGTGGCACTATAACTTAATAAATGCCCAGGCAGAACTCTGGAATTTGCAGAGTTGCTAACCATTAGGCTTAGTTTAGAATTATTGTTATTAACATTCGTTCTAATACGCGACTTTGCAATTGGCACCCGAACAGGGACTACCAATTGTGGTAGATATTGGTTATGAATTGACTTGATAGTTTGATAAATTTTTGGCAATTGGCACTTTACAATTTTAATATTCTTAATCACCTCTTTAATACTATGGCTGCTCCTGTAAGTACAATTACTGTTCCTCTTGACACTTGGATTGAGATGGTATCTCTGATAAACAATGTGATGGCCAGGCTACACGACCTTGAACAAGAACAAAGCAATGATCCTCCAATACCCATACCTGACCTCGGAGATCAACAACCACCAGCCCAGGAACAAAGTATACCTGACGTATCATCTGCCGGAAGCTATAGTCCGTCCACATCGGAACGAAGATATCTGGACCCACCCGCACGGGAACGACCCCTGCCTGATGCATTGGCCACCGGAGATTACCCACTGGACACTCCGGAATGAAGTCGTAGAAGTCCACCCGTCGTTCCGCCTCGACCAGATCTCTCGTCCCTCTACAACGAATTGTGGTTGTAACTGCTCCACCACCACCCGTACCAAAAGAC